>VYZW01000909.1:3923-23774 GCA_013401315.1 Balaeniceps rex | reverse complement strand
TTGTCAACAAAATGAATGGTGCAGGTGGCTTGGTTTAAAAGGGAATCTGCACCACAGGGTGAAAGATTTTCCAGGTGAGACACCCAATTAACAGAGGTGACTGAATCATTTAACATATTTTAAACATGGATCCTCTGTTTCCCTTTTAAAAGAGTTGACAGGTAATTAACTACAAAACCACTCATCGTTTTCTATCAACGTAGATTGTGACATGGTAAAGTTCTTGTTTTAAATTAGGAAATAGATATAGACGATGGGGTCATGAAGTGCAGATCTAGACCTACACATTCAGTTTGCCAGCTCAGGCAGGAATTTGGCTTGAAGGATGAATCTGAATTTTGGCATCGTCTTCTAAATGTAGAGGAAAGCTGTGAAATTCAAGTCAGTAGCTGAACTTTTACAGAGCTCTCTAGGTGCACGGATATATCTGCCAGAGGAGGGCCAACTTTATTTCAAGCTCAGAATGAAGGTAGGTATATTAAAATATTAAAACTGTAACAGCTTTAAAATTTGCTTTCCTGAACACCATGCCACAGTTTTACATGTTCAAATTTAAGTTGAATAAGCCTGAATTGAAATCATCTTGTATTTGTGTTTAAGAATAGCCCTTAAAACCTCCCAGGACTGAAGTCTTGTCTGGAAATTCCAGGGAGATTTTCACACCTCCACGTATTAAGCCAGAAAATTCATGGAAAGGCCAGCACAGCAGTCTCCTGTCCAGAGCTGTGAAGCTCCTGTGAAAGCTAGGAGGTGTTGGAGCCAAGCATGGAAAACATTCGTTTAAATAAAAGATAATTTCAGAAACTGGGAAGAGCCCATACTGTTTTGTTTTGGTTTTTTTTTCATATTCGGAGCACAATACCCCGTATATCTGTCAAGACAGAACATTGAGGGCAATGCCCCAGATATCTGCCAGAACTGAACACTACATCTTATGTCTTTGTCAGAAGCTTTGATTTCTTGAAACAAGTGAGCTCTCTCAGTGCTTTGATTTGCCAGATTTAGCTGTCTTTCAGACCTTTTGCTGAGAGAGGCATGGGAATCTCTACAACTTCAGCAGTTGACTCAGAAAAGGACATTTAATACATTACAGTAATGGCTTTCTTGGCAGTTGTTTCTTTTTTTCTCAGAGCAGTTCTTCAGGAAAGGGCTTAGGTGTAAAAGCAAGTACATCCATTGCACTTATAACTGTGTGCAACAAACAAAGAATTCCTACTCTTCTGCTGGACTGGCACTTGCAAAATGCCACCTAGGAAACTTGATACAGCACCAGCTCAATGAAGGTGTCCCTGTTTCTGGGACCTGTGGATATTAAGACATCTGCTTCTCTACTACTACACTGTCCAGCAACTGAAAATCCTGGCCAAGTGACCTTTTTTTCTTTTATCTGAAGAAAATTTTGAAATAAGTGCCTGCCCCACTCTAAGTTCTTGAGTAAAAACTAAAGCCAGCAGAACATTTCTGCATTAACTAGAAAAGATCTCCTTTAGTACCGTAGACCTTTACGTACATCAGTTAGGAAGGAGAGCATTGCACACACAGACCAACATGCACTGTGAGGACAAATCCTAGAGAGAATGAGCTCTTGAGGACAAGCGTCTTATTACCAATAATGCTTTATACATTTGCTTTGATTTTTGCTATGAAAGTGCAGCAAAAATAACTTTGTAAAAGTTGGGTTCTAGTCTGAATGTCCTAGAGCTGCACTGGACAGTAGACTGTACTGGGGATTTTGTTTCCTTGCTAAGCAAGATGGAATCAGTTTTTGGTAGGGTTAGTATTTACAATTGGAGGTCTGAGTTGCCTCTCACCTCATACAGCATCAGCCTGGCTATGGGTAAGCCCTTAACCGTATGAGCAGCTTAACTGTGGTATGACATATACTCTTTCACACACACATGGAGGAGGGTTTCTCTTATCTGAAGGAACTAGATCAGAATCATCTATTGCAGAAAAGCACAATGAGATCCAGCTGGTAGATCCAGCTAACAGAAGTTTAAACTAGGACTAAACTACTGATTTTTACAGTGAGGGTGGTTAACCAGTAGATCAATTGACAGAGGAAATACAGCAGCTTTTTCAGTGCTAGTAGCCTTTAAATCAAAACTAAGTGCCTAGAAAATGCTACAATCATAAGAACTAGAATCAACAAAGAGTTTCCCAAATAAAATTGAAATGCCTGTCTTACATATATTAGCTATAGTAGTCCTTTATAGTTTTAAAATACACAAATCTCTAAGAGAAATCTTACTGCAGGCCCTGATTCAGCAGAGGGGACATTTGAACTTCCCTTAAGCTACTTATTTCAACATTGGGATGGCCCAGGTAGAGCCCTCTTTTGCTGCAGCTAGCGTGCTGCTGTTGCTTAATCCAAAGCAGAAATTCTGCTGGCTCTGGCCCAGACAGACTACAAGGCATTTAGAAACCCAGCTCCCCTGATGTTCAACTGGGTTTGTGTCCAGTTTCCTAAAGCCTATTAAAAAGTTACAGGCTAAATTAACTTGCTATCTATAGGAAGGAAATAAAGGAATAAATATGCAAATAAACTGCGCACATCACTGGCTTCTGACCTCTCTCACACTGACTTTTTCCCTTTGCCGTTCAAAGAAAAATCAGAATCTGGCCCAATAGGTCTGCAGCAACAAACTCTGTAGCAGACAATTCCTGAAAACAAGAAAAGACATCCCTGCTTGACAATATCATTTCTCATCTCTATCAATGTAGTTTAAAGGCAGCTTGATCTTTCTCACTCACCCCATGGCCATTTAATTATTATGAATTGTTACAAGTTGCTTCAGCAAGCCAAGTTTTATAGATGAATGTGTGTTGGCAAACATATTTAAAGAGACTACAGCATATTCTGAAAGGCACTAGGCAGAAATAAAGGCAGTGGGAGGTCTGTATTTGACTCCCCGGTTTAGAAATCTGTTGGTGGACAAATTTACAATGAGCTTCCTGTAAGTTTTCATTCAGACTGAAATCTCTGTCCAAAGTCTATCATGCAGAAGAATATTTGGCATGAGCAAGGGGGTTTCTGTTCACCCGTGAGGATTTTATTTTGCACAGAAATGAAAAAACTGCTACCAATGCAGTAACTAGCAAAATAAATAAAACTGAGGCTAGAAAACAAAGCCAGGATATCTAATAACTTCAAAGCTTCACAATGGTCAGGTCCTGAAATGAAAATTACTTCTGAATAATGTGTCTCTGCCTTGCACCAAAGCAAAATTTTGGATCTGAACCATCCTGAGCTCAGGGTCTCCCCTAAAACAGGATGTGAATTTCAGATGGTTTGGCACTCCTTAGACTGGTAGAATAAGAAAGCCTTTCTGTGGTAGGAGAGGCTCCATGAATGCAGTCACCCCTTCCTGACAACTGCAGGTAATGGGACTCTTCCAGTAAAACATTTTTCATCTTCATCTGGCTGCTATTCTGGTCCCAGCTGTGCTATTGCAGCTGCTGTAATAAAAAGTGAATAGATTGAGGGAAGATTTTTGTTCCATAATATTGTATTCCAGCTCCAGTCTTGAGCATCAGTCTTTAAAGTGGTATCTAGCTGCAGCCCTGACCTTCATTTTATGACAGCACAGCAAGTTACCACCCATCAGCTGACTGCAGATACCTTACCTTACCCCTAGGGTCTCATAAAATGCAGTAGTTTCATGGAGGTTGCTTATACTTCTAAGAATTTAACTGTACTGTAATAAGCACAGGTGTTTGTTTGCTGATGCTCAACTGAGGATAACATGAAAGCAAGATGTTATGTCACAATAACTAAACTTGATGACAGTAAACCTTCCTTCAGATTCCACTTTTGACCACTGACAGAAGCAGGATACCGAGCTGGAGGTGCCTTTGATTCTGATAGTTTGAACACAGGGAGGAGTCAAGTCACTTTGGCTAAAATCAGAGGTGCATAACCTAACAAAGAAAGGAACTAAGACCACTTGTGAAAGGGAATATTCACTGGGAAAGGGGAAAATGTAAACATAAATTATTTTAAAGTTGCTAACTAACCATCTGCTGATTCATCTTAGCATTTCAAGTTCTCTCTACTATAGGTCAGCCCTGGGCTAGAGATCTCATTTAATGCTTCACATTTGTGATGCTGCTGCAGACAGCACTGCGCTGATCTCTCAGTCCTGCTGGTTGGAGCACAGGATTTTTCTGTGCAAACAGATGGGTTAGAGATTTGTTGGGCTTCAGTGAGACTGCTATTGCTGTTCTGTAACGGCATCAGTTAAATAAGCATTAAGGCAAATGGCTGTGTTCTAGAGAGGAAGATGGGGAAGGCAGTCATTTAACACTCATTAAGTCTCCCCCCACCCACCCCGCACCTCCCTCTGTATTCTAATTGCTAAACCTAGCACAAAAATTCTAAGAAAGTCTTTTGGCCTCTATGGGGACTTCACTGCCCTATACGCAAAGTAGAGTCTATGATTTGAAACTGCTATGAAAGGTGCCAAGTCCAAGTCTCTAGCTAACTCTCATCTTTCTGAGGTCTCATCACCTCTAATGTTTAGCTTAAAGCAGTCAGGGCACTCATTACACAAATACTAGATTTATCCTACGCAGGAACAGTATGGGAATACAGACTCTTTGCCCTGTGTATGATACAGTTGTATGAAGTAGGGGTCCAGGTTAGCTAGAGAATTTTCCCCATATTTCTTAATGGGATACCATGGTTGGTGTTTAAAAGGCTTCAACTTTGCCTTTCCAGATGTTTCAACTTTTGCATTTCCAGATGCTCTAGGACTCCCAGGCTGATAAGTCTGGCTGAGATACTCAACATGGCTCCATCCCTTCTTGTTTAAATTCATTCCCTGTCATTCTAAAAATCCACCAACATTCATCCAAAGAGGAGAAAAGAACAAAATCCTCCTCCACAATTTTTATCAGGTAACAAGGCCACACTATCTGGGCATTTACAACCATCACAGCCCACTTTTGGGATTCAGAAAACATTGTTGCCCCCTTTATTTCTTAACAGATCAGCTTCCAGAGGATTCATATTAAACAGCCAAGAGGAATCCGCGGTGCTAGGGGCCGTATACACACAAACTGTCATCATGGAGAATTTACAAGTGGAGTATGCCACAAAAGACAGCTGGGGACAGTTTCAGCTTTTTCATAATCTGGACACTGAGGTGGAATAAACTCACTCTTCTTCATTCCTGTCAGTGAACTGGCAGCACCCATGGATTTAGGGCAACAGTCAGTTTGAAAACTGCTTCTTAACTTGTTTGTATTAACAAACTAGGTAGGCGCATTTTTTTAAACCAGGTAGAAGAGCTCACTTTTAGGGGCAATTACTAGCATATATTCTAGGGGTACAAGCTTGTTACGGGCAAGGTAAAAAAACTAAGGAGGAGAAGCAGGCAGACACTTCTGAGAGCCCTGGCCACTCATGGAGTGGTCCAGTGGACACCTCCGAGGTGGTGGCAGGGGCAGGATTTGCCATGGCCTCTGCTTCCCAGGGAGGTGCATGGAGGTGCAGTGTGTGGTTAGGGCAAGAAACATCATGTTTCCCTTTAAAGTTTATTTCTATTTAAAAAGAAGGGAGGGAAAGAGAGAGTCATATGTTGTATGATACTTATTAGATTTAGAAATTTTGTAATCAGAGTGAGCAATTATCAAAATCAAGAAGGGTTAAGACAGACCAGAACACCTACTTTTCTGGGTCAGAAATTAATTCAATAGGGAAAAAAACCTTGGTGCACCCCCCTGTCCCATATCGTGCCATAGAAACTGTTGATATTTCTTACGTAGCAACAAGCAGAATGTTAATCTGGTTCTTACTCTAGCTTTAAAAAGTCTTGTGTTTTAAGAAAAACTTTTGCTGACAGCTCCCTGGCTGAATTCAGCTTCTTTTTTTGTGCACTGAAGTCTTGTAAAGATGCTGGCATTTCAGAGGAAATTTAGCTTGCTGGGGGTGCATTTCATCTTTCTATTATTTCATCTCACTGTCTCCTTACTGGATTCCATCTGCTGCACTCTCTCTCCCTTTTTGTCTTCTCACCATGGCCATCTTTTGCTCCATTTTTCATCCACATGCTGATCATTATATGATTTTGCTTTTGCTTAGCCAAAAAACCCAATTGCAATGACCCCAACATCCCACAAGTCAAGCCATCAATATAAGTTTGGAATGAAAGCAATATTGACTGCCAGCGCTTCTATAATTCCTAGCAATCAACTCCATTCTCTTCTCTCTTAATGATAGATGGATAAACCATTTGACTTCAGTTTTCCAATCTATACGGAGGCCTTCACCATCCTTTATAACCCTCAAATTCAAGACAATTAGGACTTGATTAAATCCTATCATCTTTCAGGTCTCTTAAGCCGAGTAATGGCTTCTTGGAGAAGCCAAGTAATTTTGCAGCTTCTCCTATTCCCTCCCTCTCCGTTCTGGTCCATGTGCATTTCTGGCTCTAAGCATGAGTTTAATTAAATGTCCTTGACATCCAAAATAATTAAGGAGATTATTCTAGACCTTTAACACAGAAGCTATGTTTTTATTAACAATTTAGCTAGAAAAAAATATACACATACTTATATATATACTTATATTTATATATACATTTACATTCATATTTGCATTTATGCTTATATCTGTATTTATATATACACTGTATATATAGACATATATATACATGTAATACAAATCCGCAGGCGTCCACTTTGTGTTGGTTCACATCTCTGCACTGGCTTCATGTAGACAAACTAATTTCCCTGAGAGAAAGCTAAACAGAAACTCTGATCCAAATGTGTTCCATACCTACTAGGGTATGCCCCAAAGTATGTGGCAGACACACCACAAGCACCTAACACATGTGCACCTTCAAAAATGTTGGTTGAGATTTCCCACACCTTCAGGATACATGCTTTATAAAAGACTGAATACATGAATGCATATGTCCCTCAACTGCCAGCTCCCTACAGACTTTTCACTCTCTGCTTCTGTGACATCCCAGCCTTATGTCCTCAACCTTCCTTACTTTCTGGTTTTAATCCATTTCTACTTTTTATTCATCCTATATTATTTTGGCAGCACCCTTAATAGACAGCTTTAATCTTTTCTCTCTTTACACCATTTCTGTTTCTATAATTCTTTTACCCTTGTATGCCATATTAACACTTGCATCTTACACTCGGCACCAATATAAGGGTGGTATGAGGTCAGATCCTCAGGTAATAGCCTTATGTGATGGTTACACTGGGATGCACAGGATCTGTCTTTTCATCATGGCCAGGTACAATTTCCACATCCTAAAGGAAGAGCAATGTTTGTTCATGATCTTCAAAACCTTTGTCAATGGCCATCATCATGTCTGTTGACATGGTTTTGCCCAAGCTGAGGGGAAAATAGGTTCATATATGAGCTCTGATCATGTAAGAAAGAGACTCAGAATTTTGATCTGTTCAGAACTGTGCTGAAAACAAATGCATAGGAGGGGAAACTTGGACACAGGCAGTCTCTGAGATCTCGAATAGAAAGAGCACATCAGTGCCCAGATCCTTTTGGCTCAAAAGACAAGACAGTTTTGAGGAGACAGAAAGAATACACCAAGCGTCACAAAAATTTGATCTTATTTCTGTTGCATGGAAATGAAGAGAGAAAGATAGGCAGAATTAGTTTCAAGTTGTGCCCACATAAACAGTGAACTTGGTCCCCATTAGTCCCAGAACACCCTTTGATAAGAAAAGCTGAAAGAGCCCAGCTGTGCCTTGTGTTTGCCCTGCAGAACGGCTATGGGCTTCTCTTCCCTGCTCTGCTCCTGAAAGCTTCCCACTGCTGAAATGTGGTCATGTAGAGCCCTGCAGAAAGAAAATATGGGAGTGGGGCTATTTTTAGTGAGCAAACCATAGGCTGTCAGTCTGCAAGGCAGAATTATCCATCTAGAAATCAGAGGAGCAGCATTATCGGACATGAGAGAGGGTCAGTTTGTAGTCAGATTCCATTTACAAATTGTTCATAAAGAGCTGACAAATGACTAAGCAAGGTTTTAATAAGTGATTGTACTTCAGTAATAAGATTAAGCAATCATGACATGGAAACATTAGTAACAAATACTAATTGAATCTCTGACATGCTCATAACAATATGTATTATAAATGGGATAGACTTAAAGAGATTCAGCATTAAATAACACCTGGTAAACTACATGTTGCTCCTCACTTCTCCAATAGCTTCAATAGTGTTACTGTTTTATCCTATCAGGAATACACAGCAAGGTAAGAGGAAGGTTGAAGAAACTCCTTTGTCTGTCCTGTACTGTAAAAAATAAAAACTTTGCTGCTTATCTGCACCTTGAGACAGTTTGCTTTTCCAATAGGGATCATCTTAGGGGCAAAGTGTCCAACAGTCAAACATGCCCTTTCAGGTCGTTGGAAACATAGGTCCAATTTCCCACTCCCCTATAGACCACTTGTAAGATATTAAGAAGCTTGTGATCTTTCTGTAAAACCTAAGATTCTCCAAGGTGAATCCGCACCAATATTTTGAAGTGGGGACCAAAGCAAGGATCTTGCCTGGATGCAGCATTATGAGTATCTGTTGAATAGAGCACCCCAGAAAAAAAAAAAATCTTCATTTCAGGGGGAAACTGTACTGCTGTTCTTATTTCAGTAAGAATCAGCATGCCATAATGAAGCCAATATTATATTTCTTCTTTTATCTTTGTTAAGAAATGACAGGAATATGGGATAAAAAAGTGAAAGAAGATGCAAGCTCAGTTTTCAGCATGTCAGAGGACTGTGGGATGATTCTTTAAATAAAAGGTCAATTAAAACCAACCTGTGTGAGAACTATAAGCAAGTCTGTTGTCTAAAACAATTCTGCATTGTCTCTGGCTGTGCCTTGGGACCAGATTATGTATTTGTTCTTTTCCATCTCTGGTTACAGTGATGCTATACAGAGTCCTGAGACAAAGCTGTGAAAAGCTTGATCTAAAGCCAAATTGCTCTGGGGTAAAAAATCACCTTTCTCTTTGACGTAAAATAGATGTCTCTGAGAAGACATAGGAAAGGATGAAAAAAGCATCAGTAATTGCTGCTTTGCAAAGGAAAGCTCCAGGGCCAGCTGACTTAATTATGCTAATCACCCTATCAATCTTAATGGGAGAGAAACTGTAATCCTAAAAGTACAGTCAGTGAGGCGCCAAGAAAATTCCTGGTTTTCTTACATTTGCTAAGGCCGCTGATCACATGGCATCATTATAAAGGTATCACCTTGCTCAGAGATAAACCTTAACTAATTCAGATCCATTCAAATGGTCAGGTAGGTGTCAGCTGAGATGTCTTGTACTGACTGACACATGAGATAATGAGACTGCTCCTAAAGCTTGTTATGCAAAAATCTCGTGGAGGAGAGCAGAGCCTGAGACGAACTTTTGTTAAACTTTAAAAAGGCTGTGAAATCCCTCTCTTCTCTTAGTTTTTTGTTACTTTCTGTCTCTCTTGTTAAGTTTTTCCCACTTTTGTGGGTTTTCAGGTAGTAATGTAATTCAGACCGTGGAATGAATATGAAGCCTGAGCATCTTGAGGAATGGTGCTTTTACTCAAATCACAAACCGAGAATTGTTATTAATAAGGGAGGTGGACTTTTCTGAAGGGGCATATATCTCAGGTCTCTTGTAAGGTAAGAAACGAGTGAAATACCTGTGAGCATGGAGGGGTTAGGTGCTGTTATTCCCACCTGGTACTGAAGGAGGAATGGGAATCTGATTTGACATACGATCAAGCTTGTTCCTACTATCTCAGAGAGATATACTATGGCTGACGTACATTCATTCTCCAAAGGGATCACCCAAGTTTACTACAAATACTTACACAGGACAATATCTCTCCAATGGAGCCTATTCCAGGGGGAAAGAATCTCCCCCACACTTTGAAAACTGTATTTCTCTCTTAGCTCCTTTCTGCAGCTGCCTGATGAATGCAGATGATACATGAAGCTTTAGCATCCAGCTGATTTGTTCCTTTTTCTCTCACCTTTCAGAAAAAAACCTGATATGGCCATGTTATAGACTACAGCACAACTTTAGCAAAAAGTGACTTGTGTTTATAGCTTTATAGTTTTATAGTCTGCTTTGGGAAGCAGTACAAGTCAGTTAAAACGGAAGGTCACTGGAGAGTATGTGGATGAAGGGATAAGTGATAGGATATGCTATTCTTTTCTCAACATGTTTCAGATTGGATGTTGAGCAGAAGCTCATTAGCTCTTTTTCCCTGGAGCCCATTTTCCCAGAGCTGTTTTCAATGACGTCTATCTTTCCTAAAGCAAAATCATCCAACAGTTTTATTTTGAAATGTGAGTATCTCCAAAATTCGAGTCCCACCTGGGTGGGAAAACTCGGCATTTAAGATAGAGTGCTGGAGTATGTATAGGAAGACTCCATGTTCGGGTTTAGAAAATGTATCTCCATCTCCTACCACAATGATTATAATGTAATGTGAACTGCTCACAAATACAAAGAATTAAAATCTAGTATAGAGTTTTCTGAACAATTAGTATTCTGTATGCTCTCTTGCTCCACCTAGCTGAATCAATTTTGTGCCAATTTAAAACTAAAATAAAAACTTTGGTTTTTTTAACAAATATGTTTTTATGTATAATAAACTCCAGTGACCACATTCTCATTTTAATAGGGAAGGCTGATGCTTTCAAAAATGTAGGGTGATTTCTAAACAAAGATAAATTTCAAAGTAATTTATATTTTTATCAATATGAATGAGAAATATATTGACATGGGCTGAAACTGTTCTAAATTCTGCACAAATTAATGGTTTTGGTTGTCTTGAAATGGCTCTTTATTGAATATACAATTCTGAAAAGAAACAAAAGATGATGGATGGTATTTCAGAAAAGCACATTTTCTACAACCTAGATTCAGAGATTAACTAAATATGTTATTTTAAATTGTGTGCTATTGCATGGATCTGTGGAGAAGATGTAAATCATAAACACATGCTTGATTTTACTTTCAATGGTTTATACTATTTTTAACTTTTTTCAAGTAGGCTGATATTAAATTGCTGAGTTTGAACCATTTGACACAGTCCAATCAGATCATCCTACCCTGTTATGTAGGATGTGGCAGGGTAGCAAACAGCAAAATAGGTTTTTATTTCCAGTCATAGGAAAGGCTCTTTCCTGACAGCTAATGCTGACGTAACATCCTGAAGGCTGACATCAGGTTATTTGATCTAAGGTACTGAAAAAGCACAATGATTTCATGTTTCGTGTCAGTACTTCAATAAATCTAGCCATATATTCCTGATTAGACGGTAACATAACATCCTGAGAGCTACAGACACCTCTATACTCTTTTAAGTAATATATAAATCTTCTACTTGTTCTTAGCTAGTTTGTTTTTCTTTGGAGTAGAACAATTGCTATTATTGCAATATGTGACACCTTCCTTGTGTCACAAGACAGCATAGCAAATAGAGAGTATCCAATTGCTATGCCTTTCGTGGTGCAGAGTACTTAAATCTCCAGTTGCAAAAGTCCTCTTTGACTAACATGTTGAGGACTGGATAGAGAAAAGAATGTGGTTACTGGAGTTTATTATACATAAATGAAGAATATTTTTGTTAAAAAACAAGGCATTTACACCCCACTGTAATATTACTTTAGCTTTAATGATTCTGTGAAATCCATAATAGGAAGCGTCACTGAAATAAAAAAAACATACGAGACATTGGGTTGTGGAAGGCATTTCCTATGGCGGGCCTTCTGCTACGTCTTCAGCTACCTTTTCAAATATTCGTTATACCGCAAGCTTTGCAGGTAACAGGGCTTTTTGTCATAACAGAACAAAATTAAGTGATTAAAATTCACACCTCTAGCAAAAGAAAAAAAAAAAAGAACATGCCTACTTAAGGAAAGATTTATCTGGGTGGATTAAAGTTGATCCCTTGGAGGGTGTAACTAGCAGACAGCTGCACACAAGTATGAGACAGAGAAAGAATTCAGCAGGAAATCAAACTGTCCAGGGCAATATCTGCTGGGGAGATGTGGGGAATACCAGAGAAGCTACCATCTAACTGCTAGGTTGGTTGTACAATGGAAGAAAAAGTGTTGGACTGTATGAAGTTAGATGCAAACCTAAATAATTACAGAGGTTAGTGCTAGACTGCTTCCGAAGTTCTTCCAGCTAAAACCCACCCAAACAAAAATTCTGACCTCTGTGTTCCCACAGCAGAAGAAAACAGCTCTGCACAAGTTTACATCGCCTTTGCATGGAAATAATTGTTTTATCCCCATCTTGAAGCTGAACCCAAAAAGCACGGTAACATCGTGCTAAGAAAAGTACAATTGCAGAGGAGAGATTAGTACAAGAAAAGCAAAAAACAAAACAAAAAAAAGAAAAAAGAAAGCTTATACTTGAGCACCTTACTGCCTGCAAATATTTTATGATGGAGAAATTTTGGATTAGTGAATCTGCATATGGCACACACATATTGCCTGGGGATTCAGGTGTGTGTTTGATTTTCAGGTACCATCTGATCAGTGACTGGCAAGCCAGTAGAGATGAGTAGGTGGGGAGAGGAGATGTTTGGCAAGCTGGTCAGAGATGACTTAATTCCCAGGGATGAAGGCACCAGAAGGATATGCTGCTGGGCTCAGCCTGTAAAACAGCTTAGGAATCAACTGTGTTTACATTGAACCAGGCTGCCACCAGCCCAGCTCTGGAGCAGGTCGGGGCCAGGGAGGGCTTGTAGGACCATGGCTACTGAGCTGTGCAGGGGCCCCCGAGGTGCTGGGAGGGCAGGGGGAGAGCACCGAGCGGGGCAGTTCTGCCACCTCCCATGCCACGGGGCTGGGTGCAGGTGGCAGTTTTCCAGGTAGGGTCCACAGAGTTGTGTCTCTTTGTACTGTACAAGAGAGATCGTAGTAGAGGAAACTGAAGTCAGTGGAGCTGAGGGTGCAGAGCTCTTTTGGCATAGTTTTAATAATATCACCTGTGTGAAGAGACTGTACGTAGCTCTAAAAGAACTGTGAAAACTCTTCAGCTTTTGTACATGTCAGCTAGTAAAATGGATGTTAAAGCAACATTTGAGAAATCCTGGCTTTCAAGTCTCAGGAATGGCATGTCCTGATCATGCCTGTCCTGTTTGGTTCCTTTTCATCTGGCTACCTGCACATAAAGCAGGCCAAAGAAAAACTTTGGTGCTATTCGCAGCGGCCTTTTGAGCAACAAAGAGATACACTAAGTTCTCATCCATTGAGTACTCTGAGCCTAGTTAGGTTAGATCTGCAGAGCACATAGTCCTGCACAGGATATATATAGAGAGGAAATATCTTTGTTTCCTGTGGTGCAATAGCAATAAGTTCAAGGTATGTTTTACTTAAAAAGGGAGAATATTTTCAGAAAGCAACACCTCTAAGAGAGCATTCTCAGCAAAGTCCACTTTTCATGTATAGCTGTAAGCTGTGCTGATGTGCTGACCCAAACACCCTCATAAATTTAGACTATATGGAAGGCACTGTATGTAATTATCTGAAGCAGCTAGAACATTTATTATGATAATTAAAGTCAATTACCTTTATGACAGGATCAAAAAATAAACACCACCTCTAACACTTCCCTCATTTTCCTATATCTTGCACAATATAATATTGCCACAGTAATTACTGTATCTCACCACCCTCCTAGCAAATTCCAAAGGCAGGGACATCTTAATTCACTTGGCTAGTTTCCTTCCACATGACTGCTTCACTCAGCGGCAGTAGATGGATATGTTCCTTAAAATGTTGATAGCACTCCTGACTTCGTTTGCTTTAAAAAATGAGTAGTTTATTGTTGTCAGAACACCTCTGGATAATGAAGGACATGGTTTGAATTATTGCTGAGAAATTATTAGCTCATAAGCAATGCTAGACACATCCTAATGCACTCTGAAATGGAATGTTATTATGACTATGGGAACAATACGAGACTGAGAATATCTTATACCATTCATTTCTGTGTAAATGTTCTGTTTGGAGCTGGAGTAGAATATCAGTCTATTAAAATAATCACAAACTACTTTTCCTCTTGGGATTATATTCAGGGCCCAATTAATAGATTAACAAAGTTATTGACAGTATTTAGAAAGTTTGATTTTCAAACTTCTACCGAAATGTACTTCAGTTTTAAAGAAAAGGATGCTCAATTTAAGTCAAACAAGGTACCTTAGGGAAATAGAACGATGTAATTTATTAGCAGCTATCCTGTTCAACATCAGCTGTCTGTTTCTCTGTTCTTTTCTTGGCTTCTCTTTGCAGTAGAAACAGAACTTATCTATATCACAACAAAGCCTCTTCCAGGCCTCATGTCCAAGGTCACAGCTCTTTTGTGCTTTGGGCTGAGCTTGCACTTTCTGAGAAAAATTCCCTCTTCGGCATTGCTTGTATGTTAAACAAAGACATATACAAAAAAAAAACCAAACCAACCCACCCTCAGTACAGTGAAGCTTAGTTTTGATTCACTCTTCAAATAGGAGAAACTGTATTAAAAAAGAGCTATTATGAAGAAATGTTTATGGAAAAGATCACCCATTGCAATGGGACAAAACCCAAGAAAACTAATGGCTGTTCTTGCAGCTCTCAAAAGTTGTTCAGAATCATCAAAACAAGTAGGATATTGAGCAAATACTTTCAATTCTTAGCAGCATACATCTTTCAGGGAAAACCAAACAAAAATCTGTGCCAGTACAGTATATGTGAACATTTCATGGGGCACCCAGGTCAAACACCTTTGGCCACAATTTTCTGGGACATCGAACTTCCATGGTGCAAGCAAGAATCTCTTGCACAGCACCACAGAGGTGTCTGAGTTCTCCTGGAAGTCAAATGATACAATGAATAATGTGACTCAGGCAGGATCTCAGGCTGCATAGATTATTAGTACTGACATACAAAAACATAGTCAAAAAAAAAAAAAGTTGCCTAATGGAACTATTTTAACTAAACTAAGGTGAATAACCAGCCAAGACACTGAAATATAGAAACATAGAATGGTTTGGGTGGGAAGGGACCTTTACAAATCATCCAGTCCAAACCTGCTGCCATGGGCAGGGACATCTTTCAGTAGATCAGGTTGCTCAAAACCCCATCCAACCTGACCAGGAGCACTTCAATGATGAGGCATTCACAACTTCTCTGGGCAACCTGTTCCCAGACAATATTTTTTAAGACTAAAAATTTTAACTGTTCCTTGGCCTCCTACCACCACCACTATATCTCACACTGCCTCCCCCCTGCATCATTCATGGTAACCAGGGCCCCTTTCTCACTCTGACAGGGAGTCAGTGTCAGCTAGTTGCTGCTTTGCACAGGTGGTGGGGTCTTCTACTGTGATGGGCATCTCAGACCCCAGTAAGCTTTATGAAAAAGCCTTGACAGTCTCAAAGGTGCAGCAGCACCCGAAGAAATAGAGAGAGAAGGACTCACTCCACTGATATCTGAGGGCCTTATTTAAAAAGAGAAATGGACACAAAAGGCTGCATTGTCAAAACCAGGCTGACGTTTTCTATAGCTCCCTCCTTGCTTTCAGCAGGGAGTATAAATCACATTGTGGCAGTGATGGCATGGACAGGGTATGATCTGGAGCTGGAGGTATCTCTGGGGAGTTGGGTACTCTGTCATATTCTTACAGGAGACTCACACTGGGGCAGTCAACAAGCCCGCCTGGCGGCTGAGAAGTGAGAGCAGGGTGTGCTGCAGCTCAGTGTTGGTAGCTAGGGTTTGATTGCCAGCAATTTAGTACCATTCCTGGGAGCACTGGATGACTGGCAAAAAGAAAAGTGTGCTTCTCCATAAGCTCAGCATAGGAGGGAGAAGATTCGTACCTGCCTACCTTGCTACGGTTGTACATTATTAGGGCACAGGAGTGAGGGCCTTGCAGAGGGTTGTGGTGATGTGGAGGCTGGAGCCTCAGCTCTGCCCAGCCATGCCATAGGCCATGAACAAGAGCTTGAACTGAGATAAATGTACCGAGTGTGTGGAGAAATATTCTCCCCCAGGGGTTGGGCTGCATTTAAAAAAAAAATTGTGTAAAAAATACTGACAAGGCCTGGAATCCTAGTGTAGACAACACCAGGAATATATGCAACTGCTGTGAGGCCACGTGATTTGCCTACATGTTACACAGCAAAAATTGGAGTGGAGTCTTCATGCTCCATTGCTAATGTCCGAAATTAACTAGTGGGTCCTCTTACAGGTCAGCCTACAGCATTAGTGAGGCCTTAATATACTTCACCTTGTAGGCCATTTCAAAGACAGAAATGAACATATTGTGGTGGATAGTGACCCTTAAAATTCTCTCTGATTCAGGCCATATGCCATTCCACGAGTATCCATACAAGCTAAGCTGAAGATAAAAATAATTGGGTAAAAGCCAGTGTGAAGTGCAGTAATTGACATTAGATGATGTAAGATTCTTTTCTTCCCTTGACCATTTTTTCTCTTGCTCATACCCTGTTAGTCTTTTGGTCCCATTATGTTCCATACTGGGGTGTCTTAATTTGAATCTGTTCTTCCCTAAAACTCCCCAGCCTTTCTTAGGATGAACTTCTCGGTGAATTAAACTATTTTTCGCTTATAGATCAATCATTTTAAAAAATAACAGGACATTAACTAAATATATCTATGTCTCTATTAGTAATGCAAACGTGTTGAAAAAAGTATTCAAACATTGATTAATGAATTCAATCATTTCCATAGAAAATGGCATAAAGAATGAAAATAGCTCATTAGAAAAGAGTCTGTGAAAGTAAATATTTAGCCTGGTAAAGTTTCCCAGGGAAAGTCAAGATCTTAAAGACCAAAAAAGTCATAAAATATACTTAACTCCAATTACAGTGCTGGGTTTTTTTGTTGTTGTTTTTACTATTACAAAGCTGTGTTATTCCAATGAATACATATGGGAAAAGCTACAGCTAGAAAGTGGTGTTTATTTAATCATTGTAAACTTGTAAACCACTAAGAACAAACCTTGTTTGGCTCCCAGCGGTCAAATATTTTCAGTCAATCGCAGCAAAATAGTGAAAGCCACTCCCTTTTTATACTGACCCGTCTCCTATATTTGCCACTGTTCATGGGGAACACTAGCTCAAGTTCAACACTTCCAGCAGTCAGCTGTGACTACAAAGCAACCACTCTGATAAACATACCTATCTATCTGGGGAATTTTCCTTCATATTTGTATGTCTTATTCCAAGGTAAGTGAAAAATTAAGCAAACTGATGAGGGTAAAAAACAAAAAACAAAGCAACTAACAGTTCTATATCAAGTTGTCACTTGCTGCACAGCAACAAGATAACAAATTGTATGCCAAGGAGAAGAAAAACCTGAGTCTTTCATCCTCAGCCACATGGTGACCTGACATTTTTTTACTTCAGTGAGCTGAGCCAAAGAGAATGTACTGAGTGGGGAGCATCTGCATTTGCAAAATGCTTTCCAGGTGACAAGATTATGGAGAGATAAGAAACAAAAGTTTGTTAGGCTACTACCATCCCTGTGCAGAGAATATTTTGCCTACTGCCTCATTCTACAGGAATGTGGCAAATTTTTGCTGTTTCTCAGGCACGTTCTTTTTATCCCTTGCTTCTCACATTCAGGTTTAACATTTCTGTGGTTCTATGGGGCAGTAGCAATTCTATCGTCAAGTAAGGGAACAATATTCAACACCAAATGGCACTTTAATACCTGGTCAAAATGCAGTTATTAGAGAAATTAGATCTTTCCTAAAGAAGTTGCTAGAGCACACCGAGTTCACGATTTACAGTAGCAGCTTGATGGAAAAGGTATCATGAGTTCAGGCATTCAGCCAATAGCGTTGCTAACATTGTACCCTGTCAGAAAACAGGGCATCTGACCCATTGCAGTTCTTACTGCTTTTGGACTCCCTGTTCCAAGGTACTTATAATCCATATCTATGGTTTTAAAATGAAGCCTGTCACTGATATTATTTTGAAGACAATTAGATCATAAGTAGTAGAGTCCTAATGGATTTTAAAGATACTCTAACCCCTGTCCATTTATGAGGTCAATACTTGAACTGAGCTAGGACACTTTTGGCCAAAAAAATTAAATTAGTAGAGGGCTGGCAATAAGAGGCCTTTGAATTGCATGAAAGGTTTACCCACATCCCTAGTGAGCTTCATCCTTGGACTTCCAAACTGTCTTGTCCCCCAGGACAGCAGTGGTTGTAATGGTTCATAAAAAAAAATCACTGATGGTTGATCACTCAGTCTTAGACATCAAAAATGGGAAGAAGAGACTGCAGGTGGCACTTGGTAACTTGCTGTGGTTCCAGTGCTGTAAGAAAAGGTTGTAATAACATCAGGAACCTAATTTTCTACTTAAATGGTCATTATCTTCATAGGCATTTTCAGTTACAGTGGATTACTTTATCATTCACTCCAGAGGAAGACATTCACTATGGAGAAAATTTAAATCAGATCTTCAATGATAAGGGTGGGAAGACATTTCCCAGGTAGTGGGGAAAAAAAGGTATTTAGGGGACATGTAAGTAGGGGATCTGCCATGTTTTGAAGGTTTTTTCCCCTCTTCAGCACAGAGTGGGTTGTACATCCTCAGTGCAGAGTGAAACATTTCCCCTCAAACATCCATCTTGCCTGTATTGAGGGTGAAGCTGCTCTTCACTGAAGAACAAGACTGCTGGAGCAGCCCAAAATCTGAATAGTGAATAGCCTGTATGAACTGGTAAAAGGCTTCTCTGATAAGTAATTGAATAAATCAAGATCAGACTAAAAAAACAATTGAAAGAGGGATAAAACTTCACCCCCCACAACTTGAGGGAAAAAAACCCCCAAACTGCAGGGACGCCAGGCAGGGAACATGCAATTAACTGCTTGGCATTTATGCAGGATCCTGGGATGAATGTCCTTTGCAGGCTCTCTCCCAGTACTGTACAGGCTATTTCTGTTTGAAGGGCTTCATGTTCACAGGGNTGGGCACTGTAGAAAATGATAAGAAACAAGTAGCAGGGAGGCAGATAGCACTGTCTGAACCCAATGTTATTTCCAAAGGTTAGGAGAGAATGAATATTTCTCCTTTTTTTAAATGCCAATTTAATCTGAAAGACACTGAACCTCAAATAACATTTCAAACTAATGTAGAACTTCTGAAAACAAGGTAATTGCTGATCTAGCAGCCAGGGATTTCATCTTGAACTGACTGTTATTTTCAATACCCTTGTTGCTTTACAATGTAAATACATATATTGGGAGGAGAAAAANGGCAGGGAACATGCAATTAACTGCTTGGCATTTATGCAGGATCCTGGGATGAATGTCCTTTGCAGGCTCTCTCCCAGTACTGTACAGGCTATTTCTGTTTGAAGGGCTTCATGTTCACAGGGGCTGAAAGTTCCTTTTTTTTTTTTTTTTACCATTTCATGCAGTCAAATAATGATGACAGAAATGCCAAGAAACAAGATCAAATGTATTGTGGGTCACTACTGCTCTTTTACCAAAGTGCTTCTGGTGTTTGGCACCTAGACCAGCTCATCAACACATATGAGAGGTTAAAGAAAAATAATAGCTNAGGATGTACTACTATCTGTCTGGATATTTTGTGATCTTTCCTCACCAAAAATAGAGGCTACAGTAAAGGCTTTGTGCCTTTTTGATAGGAAATCAGTCACTTTAAAGGTGAAGGGCCTTGCCCAAGGCTACACAGGAAATCCACAGCACATCTGAGGAATCCAAATTCAGGGTTTTAGTGTTGGATGTTTCTTCTAAATGTTGTTCTCACACCATAATCAACAATCATATAACTTCTTAAATCTCTTTAAACATTCTCTGCACCTGGCTTAAAACGTGATAACATGC
>VYZW01000907.1:3265-14074 GCA_013401315.1 Balaeniceps rex | reverse complement strand
AACCTAAACCTCTGCTGGGAGGAAATACCAGATATAAAATGGCTCTTTAATCTCGCAGACAAATTCCAATTAGAAATGCACTACACACTTTTTACACTAGGCATGATTAATCATTGGAACAAACTACCAGTAGAATTGATGAATTCACCGTTCCTTGATGCCTTCAAGTCAAGACTGGATGCCCTCCTAGAATTTATGTGGTAGCCAAACACATGTTATACTCAAGTACAATACTTGTTATTGGGGTTAATATTGTGGGTAATAGAGTAAATTTTAATGATTTTTCATACAGTGGAGGTCAAACTAGTGGTCTTTTCTGGCTTAGAACTCTCTAAATCTGATAAACAGTCTTATTATGGACTACACTGCTCTGGTCTACTTATGATCTTCCTCCCCATATTCTTATCTTGCCCTTTTCTTGCATTGTGTGTGACACAGTTCCCATTTGAAATTCAAGCTCCTGAAATCTGTTTAGGTTCCTTCATTCCTAAATAAATGAATTATTGAATCTAATAGGAAGTTAGTAGATTAATAAGATAAGAGATCCTAAACACTTAATTGGATTTGGGTCCAAACACCTTCCAACAAGCATCAAGCAAGCAAAAGTGAGATAAAATATTTAATATTCATCAGTAAGACTCATTTTACATAGCCTTTGTTCCTCATGAGAGCACAGACTGGAAAGAAGTTACTGGGTCACCAAATCCAATTTCTTGATATCTTCAAGAGGTAGTTGAATAGCTCCTTTCATAAATGGATCAAACTCCATTTTAGGAAGGCAAACTTCATTGTCCTACCTCTAATTTCTCTTATTCCAAAATCTGTTCCATTGTCCTACCTTGAATTTCTCTTATTCTGAAACCTGATGACTGTATACTCACCTTGTAATTTTCAGCCATCAAAGTCTGTAAATAACTGTTCTTTACCCACCTTTAGCCTACTTAGTACTTGTATCTTTCTGGAGTGTAGATGCCAATATATTTAGACCAAATAACCATATTACCTCTAGGCTTTATTTTCCTAAGCCACTCTTTTACTTGCTTCATTTAAAGGCAGGTTATCTATTCATAACATCACTGTATTGGTCTTTCTTCTTTTTTCTTTCAGTTAGAATTGGTCTTTCTTAATTGTGGATAACAATGATGCTCTAACTGAGGTCTCAGGAGGGCTGTAGATGATAGCAGTATCTCTCTACATCTCCTGAAAACAGACCAGCTTTGCATTAGCCTTTTTAACAGCTGTATCACATTAGTGGTTAGCAGTCATCCAGTGACTGTATAAGACACCCAGATCCTTTTACTTTTCATTATTTGTGACTGATAAATTTCTACCTAGAGGTAGAAATTCTTGTTATTGGTCCCTAAAGGCACAAGCCTGTACTTTGTGCTATTGAATTTTATTCCTTTTTGGTACTCCAGTTCTCACAATCATACAGTTCTCCCAATAGTGTATCTGTCTTCCCCTCCGTATAGGCAATGCTGCATATCTTGTTTGTATTAACAGATTTCAGTTGTGGACTTTTTTGTTCTAAACTCATTAATGTTAAATGTTCTGTATTATTGGTTCTGAATCCTCATTCAAGGGAATGAATGATGACCTGTGTCAATAAAATTATTACCTGAAAGAATGCATATGTAATAATCTCTACTGTAATAGTA
The DNA here is from genome assembly GCA_013401315.1 of Balaeniceps rex. Taxonomy (NCBI): domain Eukaryota; kingdom Metazoa; phylum Chordata; class Aves; order Pelecaniformes; family Balaenicipitidae; genus Balaeniceps; species Balaeniceps rex. The sequence continues at coordinate 12,416 of VYZW01000907.1, read as the reverse complement.
GCTATTGACAGGTAGTGTTTGAACAATACAAATACAAGGATTTCTGTTAGGTCCCTAAAGAATCAAGAAATGAGAATAACTGGCTTCCAATCCTGTTCTAGTCCTGACATTAAATGTGGCCCTTCACAGTGGGGAACAGACAGTGTGTTGTCTGTACGGTTACAGCAGGGCACACACAGGCTGGCCAGGTATTAGCTCATCCTTTAGGACAGGATGCTAGCACTCTATCTTAACAAGAAAAACGAAGCCTTCTGCAGAGAAATTGTAATCTCCTCAAGATGAAGTGTCTACAAAAGGATGTAATTTACTCGTAAACATACACAGAGATTTGCAGATTACCTTCAAGTTCCACCTGTAGGTAGCCCACCATGCTAATTACATGCCTTCCTGGCAGGTTTAGAGGAGTTACAAATACAGGCAATATACACAATATTATTTTCAGATTACGTTTCCTCCTTACAATCTGGAAATGTATGCTAATCTTATGTGTAATTTCATAATGTATTTGCATAATTATTAAAATATTGTGTAAATGTTGTGAACACGAGACAGTGCATATAAATGACAATGTAGCTGCCTCTTTTCTGGGTATAGCTACTGCTAATTAATTGGTCCTGGACAGTTAATATAAAGCATACAAGTACTCACTAAAACCCAACGATTTTATAATCACCATTTTAACACAAAGGGGATGCCCTTATGATGTCTATCTGCAGCTAAATGCTGCCTACATTGCATATCAGAGCATATAGATAGAGTGTTTCTCAATTTCTTTGGAGACTATAGAACTTAAATATGAAGACTCATTACTGGTTTCATTAAAAGCACTGAAAGCATTGATTTCAATGACTGGATCTTTGTCTCAAGGTATATTATTAATGGTTATTTGGCATTTAATTATTTCCAAATGTTTTTATTGCTATATATTAAATTAGGGGAGACTAGAAGGGAGAGAGTACCATTTGAAATTGACTGCCAACTTTTAAATGAGATTGTTTCTCCTGAGACTATGGCGATTGGAACTTGCATTAGTAGCTCATTGAAGCACATATATTTCTTCTGACATATGTCATAGTTAGATCTTTTTACTGACGCCAAAACACTTTTCTGTTTTAAAGTATCACTCCTCTCTAGAAATTGCTTATATTGTAATTATGCATTTTGCAACACTCCAAATACATATGCTGTTGCAGTAATGGGTATAACGCCAGCTGGTAATATTCTGTGGGTTTTGTTCCATTGTTATTTGTTTTGCAAAAATAGAACTGTATTATATGTGGTTTTCTTTCCACTTACAAATTGTTTCATTATTTAGCAGAATAATGAATAATAATCTCTTTCAATATTTCTGTTGCTATACCAAACTGTACTGTTATGGTAATGCTTGCTTATTGTCCTCCATAGAATAAAGCTGCAAATATTTGACCTTGACTTACAGATCTGTGTGGAATAAATACAAACTACTGCCTGATGAAGCAAATCTGTATTATATCTAAAAAGGCTGAAGTACAAATCTTCAAAGGCCTTAAAATACCTCATTAACATTTTTATTTCTGTTTTCAAGAGAAAATAAAACACATAACTGTGCATGTTGCAACATCCTTATTTGTGTTGATATTACCCCTAAAGAATTACAAGTTAGAAAGATCAAGAGAGGACCTTAGGTTCTAAGAATATAACCTTGAGAAGAACTTCACCCAGTACTTTTGCATCAAACCTAAGACTGGGGTTTGAACATATTAATTTTTCGGTACATCTGGATAATCTTTGTTTCAGTCTGAAGTGAACTGGCACTCGCTGTGGGCAAAGGACCAGGGTGCAAGCCAGCTCAAACAGCAAGTCTTAAGAGTGTGTTAGTACAGTGCTGCATCCTCCTTCATTGCCAGTCAGTAGAGATTATTAGTCCTAAATTAATACTGCAGTAAAAATATTTGCTCAATTTCTGGTTTGAAGTTGGTTTATACCAGCTTATCTTGGGGCAAAAGAGTGAGCTCCTAACTGGCTGGAAAACCTTGTGGGTTTGTATCTTTGGAAGATAACCTTGATTCATACAGGGTGGCTTGAAAATGAGATACAAATCAACATGACTAAAAGTGTTGGATTCATTTTACCTAACCCCGGATGTCCATTCTGTACTTACATGCCTTTGAGGTATTCTTATACACTTCTGACATAGACAGTGGTAACAAAAGACATTTCTAGGTTGCCAACAATCTCATCCAAAAATAGTAATCCAAAACAGGTTAGATGAACTCTACAGTTGCCAGTTTTTCTTCATTGACTATAAAGGGAGGAAGGACAACATTCCTCTGAAGAATACTTAGTGATGCCCAACATCTGTGGGCAAATCCCCAAACTGAACCCCTCCTAGCTGTCCAGCTGAATTGCTCTCTAGGCTCCACAGACAGTATTGACAAGATCTCTTCTGTTAATAAAAGTTTATGCTCTTAGTGTCCATAAAACCTCCTAGTTTAGTCACTTAAATTTACGTGTCTTAAACTTGAACTCAGTTGAGTTGAAGGGATTTGACACAGTTGCCTAGAAATAGGCACCTAATACCATTTGAGGCATGCTGGAGTATCCCAGAAATCTGCATGGCACTAGCCAGGAGAGATAAAAGGCCTGCAGAAGGACCCGTGTCCTTCTGTTCCATCAGGTCTCCACCACATCAGATAGACCATAACGTTTCAAATGGCAGTAGATGCCTCAGCTTAAGGCACACTCTGGGTGTCAGAATCTCACCCACCCATGTCTGGTGAGATCAACCACCTCAGTGACTGCCTTTATATAAAAAGACATATAAAAAGGCAAGAACTTTCTAATGTTGGGAAAGAAGGAGTGAAAGACTAAAATCCAGAATACCAGAGAACTGCCAGTGTGTTGCAGAGTGACCTCAGATGATTCATTCTTGAGGGGAGATTTGAGTAATTCCAGCTGGGCTAGCATTGGTGGGAGAAGTTTCTGTGGAGGGATGGCTCGATGTTCCAATTTAAGGATAGCCATCCAGGAAAGAAGACTTTAATAATAAAGGACTGGACAAGCAAAGGCACAGTGATACCAGCCTTGACATTTGCAAGTCATGGTTCAGGTCCCAGCCGTCATAAGATGTAAGAATTATAGTTCGTTTGGTCTTATGTATGGGTGTTGTTTGTTTTTAATGTCTTTACTGGACCCAGGTTGTTCATCCTTTATTTCTCACCTGTCAGATTAGAAATGTGTGTCTTGAACAAAACATCTAATGGCATGCCTCCAGCAAGTGGCACTTTGGGCAAAATGCACCCAGGGGTTCCCTAAAAAAATCAAAACATCAAGATTAACTTGTGCTTCACAAATTTAATTTCCATTGCAATTACTTCAATGGCTGTTCCCACATGGTCAAGTCAGGCACAAGCAGGAGTCTTTCCAAGCTGTCGCCTCCTAGTTTGCACACATCTGATTTGGCTAAAGAGCTGCATATTTTCCAGTGTCAAACCGGGACAGCCGTGCTCCCTCTTAGGACAGGGAATAGCGGCTGCTGGCAGAGACCTGCCGACTCCTTTTGTATGGGGCTTTCACTGCATTTATCCTTGCACAGCCTGTATTAATTTCTGCCGGGGAAGTGTAGCCTGATATAAAACTTTCCATTCAGATGAGCAGATTTGACAGATTTGTCTACTTATTAATAGACTAAGTTCAGCAGAATTAAGATGCAAATTTATTCTTGGCCTATTTTCCTTTTTGCACTTTCAGTCTCTGTTTGCTCCCCTGTGCTTTTTCCCTAGCTGTTTACATTTCTTCATCTCCTCTGATTCACATCAATAACATTAAGAATTGTAATCTTTTAATCTCCCATAATTCACTAGATTACCTTTCAAGTGAGGGAAGGTGGCAATGGGGCTAGGAGTTTGTGGGCTTTCCTCCCCACCTTGTCCTTGTGGGAGAATTATTAATGGCACCCCAAAGGGAAGAGCCAGCCGTGCCTCTTCTCTTCAGCAGGCAGAGCAGATAGAGGCCAAGCTGTGACAGAGGAAAGAATAAAATCTCGGCATGGGGAAGGGCAAAATAGTAAGAAACCAGCTGAAACTTGGCATTTTCTGGAAGCTACCGGCAACCATTTTGCAGTGAAGGTGGGTCACCGTGGCAGACATTTTTTGAGGAGCAATGGCTGTGCCAGTGGCTGTCTTGTCCTTGCTGAGGGGAGGAAAATTAATATTGCTCGAGGTGGAGGGTGGCTCTGTCCTGGGTGCCACCAGAGCTTCTCTTCTGCTAGGGCCAAGCACTACAAATACATCTGTTTTGACTAAATTTGGTCATCTTTTTGGGTATGGTGAGAGTGCCAAAAGCCTGAGAGATACAGGAATGTACTTCAGCCTGGTGAGTGAGCGGCATGGGCTGCTGCTCTCCTCCAAGGGTAAAAAGGGAGATGCACCCTCCCAGCCTCTGCTGTTCCCTGAGCTCCTGTGCAGGCATCTGGCAATCTCTTCCATGCCAGGGGACCTGAGGGCTGATGGGGGTTGCAGGCTCCTGCTCTGTGGGACCCTCTGCTGCTGGAGTCCTCCAGACATGGCTGCTGGATCGCTGCTTTCTCGTGGCAGGGCACAGGGAGTGTGAGGCTTCCTCCTGCCTTTGTCCCCTTGGCTGCATGGGGAGAGGAACAGGCTGAGCTCTGTCTTCCCCTCTCAGCAGGACAGGTGCTGCTGAACCGAGCAGGACGGACCTCGCGGGTCTGAGCCCGAGCCAGTCTAGTTGTTTGTGCTGATTCACGGATCAGAAGGCCATAGAAAGTCATCATGGACATTCAGCCTTACCTGCCAAGGAGCGCTGACTGTAGCACTTCCCACTCTCCTCATTCACTTTTAAATGAGTTGGAACATATATATTTTATATTTAATAATAAACCACCCAAGCTCAATTAAAAAAAATAATTACTGTTGGAAAGTGATGGGAAGCTGCTGATGCTGCAAGACCTGGGCCGGGCACTGGCAGGGAGATGCCAGGACACTCGATCCACCCAGGCAGGTGCAGTCCTGGTAGCCAGGAGGATCCCCCCACACTCCGTCCTCCTGAGCCCAGGAGCAGGACTGAGTCCTGTGGTACAGTCAGGAGGAGGGATTTGGTTTATCTCCCTGACAACTTTTGCCAAATTAAAAAAAACCCAAAACTGAAACTGGACTATGGTCTGAAATATTACAAAAAAATTACTGAGGTGTTCAGTACCTAGTAGTAATACAGAAAAGTATGTCAGGGAAAAGATGCTCCTAAATACCTCATCAAATGCAGGAATAAGTCTGATCAAATGAAAAATAATCCTTTTAATTGGGAAGTAAAATGTCAAGAGACAAAATTGGTGTAAAAGTAGTTGAGCCTTTGAAAGCTGGTAATACAGTAACATATCCTAAATGAGTCTCTGCTAAGGAAGAGGAGACTTCAGCATCAATCTTCTCCTAAAGACTGTTTATGCCTATGTATTTTTTTCCCTCTGGTGGCTCAGACACCTTGCTTCTGTTTTCAGCATGTAATATCCACCTTTAGCCAACAAAGGCAATAGGATCTGATTGAGCAAGCATGTTATCATAATTCAGAATTACAAGATTTTCCTTGTTTCACTTTTTTGTTAGTTGTGTGCTGCCACTGATTTTATTTAGCATTTTGACTGTTGTAAGAGATTTTGAGACAAATAAATCTCTTGCTGCAAAATTATCTCAAAATACCTAGAGATGTGTGTGCTCTCCATTATCATGATATGGCATCAGCGTTATATAAAGTTTGATTGTTTCAATTTTTGTCAGGGAGTTGACAATGTCAGTTTTACTTGTACGGATTTCTCCTTGAGACGTAATTTTACACCAACTTCTGCAATCTTTCTTTGAACGTTTTCTGATGCTCCGAGGTGCTCCAAGCTGTTTACATGACACAAAGCCAGCCAGGTCCAGTTTATTACAGGACTTGACCCCTCTGCTTAGCCAGCTACGGGGCTGAAGCTGAAGATCACAACTTGTCTAAGTGTAGTTTCCAGGGTGGTAGCAGCACTGTGATGTAGAAACTGCCACTCTAGTATGCAGCTACAATAATTTTCCAAATGCTTTTTTGCATTTCCAAGCTATTTCCTGCAGACTAGTGAAAAACAATGGTTGCATGTAAGGGAGAAGAAAATATATAACTAGTATTTGTTGAAATTCTGCAAGTCAAGGTAATTGCCTGCCATTACTCTGGATGTCAGGGGTACATGTTCACTTAGTACTACTGTTGTAAGATCTGAGGCCACCTAAGCTACACCTCAAAGGTTTTTTTTACCATCTAGAGTTCTTGAAGAATGCAAATGTTTCCTAATAACCAGAGTATTTTAGCTTCAATGTTCTTTCCTTGCCAAATAATGAGGTCAAGGAAGCTTTGTCCTGGACAGATTTTTTATGCCTCATTTATGCTTTGAGATGGATCAACCTAAAATGGAGCATAAATGTTGTGACTGCCCTTCCTTCACTTGTTTGTAATCACTCTTTAGCTCCTTTGAGGGCTTGAGGTATATTTTCCAAGTTGTGGGAAAAGGGGTTTAATTGCTCGCACTTTATTTGATGCATGTCAGACCATGTATTTGTTGTTAGCTAGGAATACACGTGTATGCACTCATAGAAGTAAACAGCACTTTTTAAACTCTCCCACTCCTCCAGTTTTTTAATCAACCACTGAAGAGAAATACATCTTGAGGAGCTTTTTTTGTATTTCTTACCTTTGTATTTTTTGTTGTGTTCTGTAAAAATGTTACCTTTTTGAAAAATTGCATTGAAAAGAAATCTAACCTTCTCTTTCAGTTCTGAAAACCTTCCTTTTACTCATCAAACCTGAGGACCATTATTTTCTTCTACATGTTAGTCAAAAAGGGGAGACAAAGCAAAAGTAAAACTGTGCAATTTTGAAAATGTCTCTGGTTCTGAAACCCCTTAACAGTATTTGCCATTTTAAATAAAAATCCTGTTTTTTCTCCCTGCAACTTTTCTACTTAAACATGATCACAGAAATATTTTTCAGACTATTTTTGTTACAACCCAAGCTTTTGACATTGAAATTCTGCATTTTCTGATTAAGTAGTGATAAATCCAATATAATTTTTCTTTCATTTGAATCTTTTGGTCTGCCTTAGCTCGCATTTGTTCTTATTCTGGGAAAAGTAAAGCATAGTTCTGGAATTCAAATCTTGATCTACCAGAGGAAGGAATTTGCCTTCAGGCAAGTGGAAATGTTATGGTGGTTCATGGTTCTCATTTTTACTTTATGATCCTTAACAAAATCCAAATCAACCAAAGCAAAAGAAAGGTTTTATTCTTGACTGAGCATTTTAGCTTAAGTCAAAAGATAAATTTAAGTGCCCTTTACAGACTGACAAAGAAATTGCTTTTCCATGCAATAATTAGAAGTCTCCTTCAGAAAGTGAGTAGTCCCATAACAGAAGGGGATCCCCTTATCTCAGGGGAACAGGCTGATGCCCCTGACACTGGAAGGGAGTTTCCTAAGCAAGCTACTCTGAGCTGAGGTGTGGGAAGAGATGAAAGCAAGAGTGAAACTGAGTCTGACTCTCAGCTACTTTTGGGGACTTTCTTCTCACACAGAAATTATTGAAGGGGAAAAGCACTATACCTCCACCTCAGACTCTGTCTCTGAATTATTACTTCTTCTGAGCAAAAATTTTCAATATTTTCAAATGAAATTTGACAATAAGTCAGGACAATAAACACAGTATTCATTTACTGGTAATAAATAAAAAAGATATTGCTTGACCTACTCTGTCTCTTTTTTTGTTTGTTTGTTGAGTCTTATTTTCTCCCTTCCTCCTGACAATTTAGAGGAACCTGCTTTTGTATCATTCTAAAATATTTGTTTCCTCAGGTGGCAAACATTCAAGTTTAAAAACTCACCACGGTCCTTAGTCTTGCAAAAAAACAGCTGAAATGGCCTGACTATAAAGTCGTGGTGTCCTCACTATTAGATGAACGGAACTATGATGTTGCAACTTTGTACACAGACAAACACTGAAAACAGACATGCTTTTGTAAAGAGAATGGGAAGATTTTGATTCATTTGTCAACTTAACTGAAAACATAATGAAAGCATTGGGACAAGGAATTTGGAGTGCCAAGACTAAGCAGAAAAGAAGAAATGGACTCTACAGTGTGTCATGGGCTCCAAACCCACAATGTTCATAATGCCTAACTCAAAGATCCTACCTAAGAATCAATCTGTAAAATGGGAGAGGTCATTCACAGGGAAAATAAGTTTTTATAAGAAAAAAACAAAGCAACAAAAAACCTCCCCAAACTGTGGTTCATTAATTGCATGTGCAGGGCATACACTGGAGAAAATAAATAGATCCTGTCATACCTGAAATGAAAAAAGGGAGGAGATGATGGTGGGATGGAAGAGACAAAGTGACATGACATGACATATAAGACCTGACATGAAAGCCAAAGTCAGATAAAGTGAAAGACCAAAATGAGAAAGAACAGTGACACAAAGTCATAGCACAATCTTAACAAGCCAATGTCAGGACACAGGATCGTGGATGTTTTCAAGCTGTCTGCAATTTCCTTCAATAAATTGGCTTTAAAGATTTGATAGTATTTCCCGCAGGAAGGTCTGCAGCCCTATTAAGATGTATTGCATTGGCTAGCCACAGGTTCCAAGTCCCACTATAATGTCATTTTCAGTTCAGAGTAAAGGATTTCTTCTATTAGAAATTATCGTTAATAACAAGATGCCTGTCAGTTGACATTTCTCAGCAAAAAAATCACTGGTAAAATCTTTCTGAAAATGTGACATATGTCTTAAATATATCATTTGAATCTTCATTTTGTGGCCAAAATCTTGTCTTCGGCTACATGTTCATAATTCTTACTAACATCAGTGGAAGCTTAGCTCAAATCAAGGGCAAAATTTGTCCTCTATTCCCCAAGAGGGTCTGAAGTTGTGTGTGAAAGTTTAGGTTTCTACAGAACATAGAAGCATAGAGATATTGGTTGGAAATGACTCCTGGAAGTCTCTAGTCCAACTTTTGGTTCAGGGAAGGAGTATTGCCAACACTGGATCAGATCATACATTGGCTTTGTCTAAGTAACTCTTGAAAACTTCCAAGGATGGAGACTGCACAAACTCTGTGGACAAACTTTTTCAGTGTTGCACT
>VYZW01000906.1:1312-19875 GCA_013401315.1 Balaeniceps rex | reverse complement strand
CCAGAAGCTGAACTGCTTGGAAGGTCAATTCACAACAAGTCTTGGAAGAGCTAAGCATACCACCTCTTCCAAGCTGGTCTTTAAGACTTCAAGAAAGCAGAGCTCCATACCTCTCTAGCCATAAATATCATACCACTATAAAATATGATAGTCATAATACCCAAATACACATTTGGATAAACCAACCTAGTGTAAAGCTCTATTTTCAGTCTCTTTCATGCCGTCTTCAGCTGAATGCTTTTAGGTTTTAACTATAATAAAATAAGTAGAGTTTAGATATACATTTTAGCAAAGTTTAGTGCAGTGTTTGAGCTGTGCTTTTGTGAGGTCACTTGACCTGGCAGAGAAATGGAGAAGTCCGAAGGTGAGATTTTTCAGGAAATGTTAAGATGTGGTAATGGTCTGATTTTAATCAACAGAAGAACTAAGTGTATCTCTAGACAGAGCTAACTTTCCCCACCATTAGAGTGCCAGAAGAGATAGCTTATCCCCTTCTCCTTCAACATTTCTCCCTTAGAAAAAGAACAAAAAGATTATCCTAAAAAATCTTTCACAGTATTTCACATCATGTCTGTTCATATATAAACTTCCAGGAAAAAAGGCAACTCGTCAATGCTGCATTACACATACGCAGAAACGCAGAACAAAACTGCATTCATAGGAACAGCAGAAGTGAGATACAAAGCAATCTCGCAACTTTCCAGTTCGCATTACTGAAGCCCCAGCAGCTACACACTAACAGAGCAACACCGTTTCAAAAGACTGAAACACAGTTGCACTGTCAAATAATTCACCAGGCAGATTTAATAGCCAAAAGGCACGCAGAGAAGAGACTCCTTTCCCCCCCACCAAGTATTTCACCAGGGCTCATCATTCCTGGTGTTATTTCATTACTCACTTTCAGTGCAGTTCATCAAAGCAGGAATTTTGTTTGTTTGTAAAGACACACCTAAGGTTCCCCAGCATTAATTATTTGATTTCTGCTGCTAAGAGCCAGACTGGAAAATCTGAACAAACAAATTGAAGTAGCAACCCATCATATCAGTGATCAAGAATACCAAACTCTTCCCTCCTTTCTCCCCCACCTCAAACCTGTCTTGTAACTGCCCCCAAGCCACATCCTCCCCCTGCTCCTCCACAGGCAGCTCATTCTGTCCCCCTCCCTTTATGTACTGCATCAGGACCTGCCTGTTGAGTCAAGGAGAGAATGTACCACTAAAAGAATGTGCTAACAACCAATTCTAACTTTTCTCCAATATCATGGAGCAACTGGAAGGGAAGGAAGAGTTACATGCTGGCTTTTCAGCATGCAACTGTCCATAGAGGGGACCTACAACCATAAAACCAGTTCCTGGCCACCCACCACTCATTAACAAAGTCCTGGTGAGGAAAACGATGCCGACTCCATTTGCTAAACTCTTTCATTTGTTCTCTCCTACATTCAGCTCCAATCCCAAACAGCTACTTGTTTTTTGCTAGGTGGAAAAGGTTTTAGTTACCACAGCCTGACTCAAATGTTCAAAATCTGCTTGTTCTGGCCTGCAAGGTAAGATGCGTCACTCAATATGTTTTTGTGCTCAATTTTTGCTTAGATATTAAAATCAACTGAAAAGGGATGGTTCTGTGGTTTCTTGCCCTATGTTTTATCATGTTTTATAATAGGTAGGACATTTCATAACTAGTGAAATACTTAGGATGCTTTCTGTTGATCAGTTATTTTAATGGGTTTGTTTATTGAGAAGAAATACAAAAGTTACACATTTTCACTTCTCTCTCATGAATGAAGCACTCAAAAGCACTCCCTAGCAATCAACAGAATCAGCAAGGGAGGTAAGTCATATAAATATTTGAGGTAGGTTTTCTAGCAGAAACTAAATCTCACTGATGTTTCAGTTCAGAGGACTGTAGTAAAAGAACCGTCCCAGCACTGCTCAGATTCAATATCCCTAACTATGAAGTAATTTTAACCATTTAACTTTATTTTAACCTTTGTCTACAGTTGTGGGGGTCCTGGGGATTTGGGGGATGGATTGGCAAGAATAGGAAAAATCAGCTGATCCAGTTCACTTCTAATTTACCAGGGCTTGTGTAATTCTGCAAAGTTTTGGCTTTACTCTCATTAAAAAGTACTTTTAAAAATAACGTTGATGCACATAGCTTCATAAAATGAACTGTTCAATATGCAGAAGTGCAATAAGAACTCAACGTAACCTCTCTTAAACGCTGTATGTACATTAAACTATCATTTACAATCCACACAACTCCTAAACAGAACATATGCAGGACTTGGGCAATTTTATCACTATCAGACAACCAAATGTTCAACCTGTTTCTTCCCTCACAGAACTGCTGAATTATAGTCTTCAGTTCAGCTAGAGCCGAGACAGCCAATTACTCCTTATTTGCAAGCACAGAAGTTATTTGGATGTGAAATATGCATCTTATTGCATTTTCACAGCACTTTCTCAAAACATGTATACCAAACCCACCCACTTCTCCACCTACCAAGAGTCATGAATTACTGTTACCACAACCTCCTTCTCAAGGGCATGTAAGAACGTATGGCCTTGAGTTTGCCTGATGGACTACAGATTTGACTATGTCAAGTAGTTTAACCTAGAGAAGAAAGGTGTTTTTTTTTTGGGGGGGGGGGTCTCATCAATATATATAAATACCTGAAGGGAAGGTGCACAGACAGAGCCAGGCTCTGTTCAGCAGTGCCCAGTGACAGGACCAGAGGCAACGGGCACAAACTGCAACACAGAAGGCTCCGTGGAACATGAAGAAATGCTTTTTTACCATGAGGGTGATCAAGCACTGGCACAGGTCGTGCAGCGAGGTGGTGGAGTCTCCATCCTTGGAGTTATGCAAAAGATGTCCAGACACAGTCCTGGGCAACCTGGTGTAGGTGGCCCTGCTAGAGCAGGGGGAGACAGGATGACCTCCAGAGGTCCCTGCCAACCTCAGCCAGCCTGTGATAAACTGAAGTAAAAAGGGAAGGAAGTTCTGTAACAGAAAATCTGTTATCAAAAATGCCCCACGAACTTCATTAGGGACAACTCTTAAGCCCTAGCATTTCTGCTCAGACAGTCACATAAAGAAAACCTGTCTATCTTCAATTAAATCAGGTAGGGTAAAAGTCACTGGGACTTTAAATCCAGCAACATACAGTACTATATCAACAGATAAAATGGTAAGCCATGAAAACTGGAGTACAGGTACAAAGTTGCAAGGAGTTTTATACTTGCAGTCATAACAGAGAACTATTCAAGAAAGATAATAAGTGTCTTTTCCTAAGATGCAAAGAAAAGTTCCTGGGCATGGCTGCTACCTAGACATCAAGAAGCAGCAAAGAAACCCAACAGGTTGAGGATGCGTATCAGAAGCCACAAGGTTTTCTCACACACTGAAAAAAAAAAAAAAAACCAAAAACCCCTTTTGTATACTCATTAACACGCCTTCATCAAGCTCATAACACTTATTTCAATCCTTCTCTAAACTAAATTTTAGACAGCTACCCCTTGGCACTTACCCCATGTTCAAAACACTCAGAAATTCATTCAGTGGCTAATAAAAGAAAGTGAAGCACAAGACCGGGAAGTGCAGTACTGCTCCCCCTCATCACATTTAGTCACCCAAAGTTAACATCAGTAACTTAGGTCCCTCTTATGTCAGTCTCAAAATGTATCACAAAGTCAGTGATCTGAAGAATGTGTGACTGAAAGCTGAAATAAAAGCCCAGGAACAGAAGAAATCTGTCCTTTGGGGTACAACCCATCAAAAGCATGGACCAGAATTTCTCAAACACAATATATTATGTACAGTGCGACAGCAGAGCAGGGTTTGGCACCAGGATTCCTTTCAGATTCATGTTGCTGAAACTGCATCTAAGAGAACCTGCAAGTCTGAAAATCAAGGAAGAACGTAAATGCAGAAAGAAAAAAAAAAAAAAGAAATCGCACTGGCCTTCAAATACAGGCAAACATGGACAATGTCGTAATAACGAGAATCCGGTCAAGTGTTTACCATAAAATAGCCATGATTCAGTTAACATTTAAAACCAAATAGAAAGAAGAAACAAGAAAGCTTTCAGAAGCCATATGCTTCATTCTGTATTATTATATCCACCATCCTCAAAATGTTTAACAAAACAAAATACAGTAGAAAAAAAAATTCCTTTTCTTTGCTCAGAAGCAGTCTCAATATGGTCTCCAAAGCATCATCCTACTTCCAGGAACAGTATTTTAGTCATAAGAAATAAAACTGAAATGTTCTAGATGAAACCTACACCACACACAGTAGAACTGCAAAAAGGACTTCCTCTCTCTACAGCTAACCTTTAAAAATATTTAGGAATACAATCATAGCTACTGAACTCAAACTTTGCACCTTCAACCACAGGGCTGCATAACTAGTTTGACTAAGACAGACTTCCCCCCCACCCTTAAAGCGGGTTAAAAAAAGTGCAACCTGATGATTCAAATCTGGAGGTTAAGAAAGTATTTGTGTTTTCTTCATTTACATTTGGATTCAAATACTAAATGATTCTGTAACACAAATTCTATTGAACCTGCATCTTCCGCAGATCTGGAATAAACTGTGCTTCCTGTACGATAAAGCAAAAAACCAAAACCATAGAGTTCACCACAGGAGTACTACTTCAGGCAAACCTTAAGTCTCGAAAGAAAGTCTCGAGTTCTCTCAATATGGGAAACATTTCATTGTTTTTAATGCAAAATGCTACACTCAGCTAGGTTAAGGACTCCCCCAAGTTCATCTGTTGGAAGACTGATTTAAGAAGCTGGGGAGGGAGAGGAAAAAAAGTTTGACAAGTTTACCTTCAAAAGAAGCACAGTATCTAGCAGCTTTCACAAAGACAGCTGGACCAAAAAAAGAGAATTTCAAGAGAACTGAGAGTAGAAAGCAACTCCATCCAAGGGAACTGCACCAAGTTGTCCACGTAACCTATCTTACAAGTTTTACCATGTAGAGAGAACATAAATAAAACAATATGCTCAGCAAAATAGTCATGATGTAGTAAAGGCAAGCTGAGCAAGCCATGAGACCTTAGGCATCAGGCTGTATCACCTCTAATCTATCTGCCCTTAGTCACTGTTTACTCTTTACAGCATCGAGAAGTAGCGGGGGAAAGGGCTGAAGGTACCACACCTGTGAAAGGAACTGCAGGAGCCCCAGGTGGACAGGGAGTTTCAACAAAACTGCCAGTTTAGCTGGCCAAAATTAAAGAGCATGGACTTTCATGTTAGAGCAAAACAGAGAAACCCTTTGTACCATTTTTGTAAAATATGAACCTTAAGTAATTGCAAAGGAGCTACTTCACAACCTTTCATCCCAGCTCTCACTTTAATGAACATAACCTGTTTAGGGAAGTTATATGAAAAACAGTACAAGTCCAGACTAGGCCTTCTCTGAAAAGCAGAGAGGACACAGTGGGCTACAAATGAGCAGATTGTATCAGAAGAAAACAAAATTCAACAAAAAGCTCCAGCAGAATAACAACACTTAAGTGGATACTACTTGTATTTCCTCTAGCACCTTCCATTCAGTACTTTTGAAGTATACAAATACAACACCGAGTTTCTTTAACCTGTCATCTAATAAAGGGAACAAGTCACTTGGCTTCTCTTTTACCAAGGTCATACGAGGCTGTTGCAAACCCAAGCACAGAACACAGGTCTTCAGAGTCCTGCTCATGTGCTTTAACCAAATAAGAGACAAAGATAAAGATTAATAAAAGATATAAAGCTGTATTTCATGAAGAACCTATTCCAAGTACTAAACATTACTGAAATGGCAAGTAAACATTACTGTTAATAGTAATACTATCAATACTAATTATTAACAGACAGTCTATGTCTGTTAATTTTGTAACAGTCTATGTACAGTCTATGTACAGTCTATTTTGTAACAGTCTATGATACAAACATTTCTCAAGCACTATTAATCGGCATACCATTCTGCTATGATCAGTATCACTACGGGGACACCAGCAACAAATATAAAACATACCAAAAAATGGCATTCTATGAGGAAAGCATCACATAAAAGTCAAGTCCATGGAAGAAATATAAAACAACAAAAATCTGCTTCTAAGTTCTAAAATGGTAGCTTAAAAACTGTTAGAACTGAAAAAAAAAAAAAGCTTAAAAATTAATAGCTTCTGGTAACAGGCAAGATTTTTTTGTTGGGTTTTCCCTTAGCTTCCTTAGATTTCAGTGGCGAGTCTGTAACTCCAAAGCCCCCCAAATGGTCAAAACCTTTTGCAGCTCACGGCACCAGAAGCTTTTTTGAGTACTGGCCAAAACAACACAAGTGAAATGGCCTAAATTTCTGAATTTCCATGTCCTTGTTTTTGTTACTATATACACTTTTTTAAATCAATACACTGATAAAACTGCAACTAGAACAAAGCAGAATAGAGCTTGCCCAATAATTCCCACTTGTCCCTCCCTCCTTTAAGATATCAAGACTGTTGAGGTTATAAACACAAAAGCTTGCTCATTTTCCAGACTCTGCATCAAAATTGGTTTACACCAGTTAATCCAGTTTCTCCATGCAACCCTCCAGGAGTCCCAAAACATCATTAATGCTGCAAAGTGATTTAGCCTTGCTTGCTTTCAAGTTACCGAGTGTAAGGTTAAAAATAAATTCTTTAAACAAGTTAGGTCAAACCACCACAGAGAGATCAGGCCCAGGTATAAATACTGAGTCAGCCAGGTAGGAATCCAAACCCAGATTCCACTAGAGAACATGATATAACCAAGGGAATTGCTAAAAGGATCTGGTGAATATTAAAAAAGCAAAGCCTCAGAAGGCTGAGAGGCTGCCGTTTGGGCTCCATTTCAATGGCAAGCACTGCTCCTCCAGGCCTGCACATCCTCCCCCTCCCTTCCCTTCACACACATGCAGCTCCAATTTCTCTCCTTGAAAAAAACAGCTGCTCTAACGCCAGGACAGCCCCTCCATTTCACCAGCCACCACCGCCCCAGAGGCTATCACCTTGGTCTGCTGCCATACTATAAACATTTAGCATTTACTCAAATTGAGGTGACTAGGGACCGATCACTGCTTGGTGGCTAGAGACGAAGCGGGCTGGCCCTCCTAAGCCTCCCCTTACATAGCTCCACACCAAACCCAAAGCTTCCATTCCACAACACTGCATGTTCCTTTGAACGCAACCAAGAAGGCTCTGCACATCCATGCTCCTGATGTTAACACACCTATAAGAGAGAAGCTTCAAACCAGGTTCACCCTGAGCAGCTCCCAGGTGGCATTCAACAGCACTGCAGACATTTCAGCACACATTTTTAGATCTATTTCACATCACAGAGTTCAGACCCTTGCCATCAGGCTCAAAGGTGCACCAGGTCCCCTTCTACATCCAGTTTCTTGCAGAAAGGTTGCTACCCGTTCACTTTCCTGCTGTAATTTTCTTCAGCAACAATAGCAAACACCAAAGAGCTTTCTTTTTTGTTTTTAAATGCAACATAAGCCAGCCCAATAGCAAAGCCCTGCCCTGACTTCCAATTCTCAGCAACCACATATAACAGGGGGTAAGGGAGGACTAGGTAGAGAAGGTTAACACAGAGAATGGTTCGTTCATCACCATGTCCTCAAGTAACCTACTGTTGCTGCCGAGATGTTATTGTCAGTGAATTCTGTAGCTGTGACCGTGACACGGCTGTCCTACCCCGCCCCCCACCAGCGAGGGAGCATCCGGGAAGGAGATGGGGAAAGACAACATGGAAGTAAAGCCCTACACAAGGCACAAATCAATAGTTATTCACCCACTTGTTCCCTTCCCGTGCTGCCAGCCCTCCTTTGGCCTGACTCGAGATTAGGAAGGGGCCCAAAGGCACGTCCCCCTCCACCAGCCCAGCTTCTCCTCTGAGGGGTCCAGGTGCACACACACCCCCCTTTCCTCACACCCCCCAGCCCACAGAGCCAGGAGAAGCACCAACCGATCGGGAGAGAAAACCCCAGCTGTAAGGAGATGAGAATCAAGGAGGATGGGGTGCAGGCCGCCCTCTGCAGAACGGAAGAGGGTGGAAAGCTAACCCACCTCTCCCGGCACCCACCGGGGGTCGTGTGGCCTCCCCTTCCCCACACGAGCCCGAGCCGGAGTGGGGCGGGAACTGCCCACAACCGCGGCCTACTCAGCGGCCCTTACCCGCGCCCCTGAGGAGGGGAGGGGGGGCGGCAATCTAGGGCAGGGCGAAGCTTCCCCCGGGCGGCCGCCAGGAAAAGTAGGGCAGAGCCGCCTCCCCCCCAACCCATTCCGCGGCCGGGAAGGGGCGGCAGGCCCGGCGGGGAGGGGCGGCCCTGGCAGACACCCGCCGCCGCACAAAAGCTCCCACCGGCACGGGGAGCGGGCCCCGGGACAGGNGGGCGCGCGCGACCCCGGCCCCCCCCGCGCGGTACCTGCCCAATGTGCTCACAAAGCAGCAGCAGCAGCGGCGCCCACCACCGTCACGTGACCGCCCCGCGCCTGCCTCGCTCCCTGCTCCTCCTCCTCCTCCTCCTCCACGCGCGCGCGAGGCCGCTCCCCCGCCCCGTGACGTGACGCCGCGCGCTCGCCTACCGCCCCCCCACCCCTCCGCGCGCCTCGCCCCTCACACACCGCCAGCGCGCGCCCATCCACCGGCCCTTCCGCCTACCCCGGCACCACGTGAGCAGGGCGGGGAAGCCGGCCTCTTCCCCCTCACGTGACCGGGGCTCCGCCCCGCGAGCGCGCGCGGCGGAAGGTGACGGTTGGTCCCGCCTATTGGCTGCGCTGAGGGGAGCGTCTCTCTGAGGGGCTGCGGGGCCTTCCCGCCCCCCTGCGGGCGTCAGCGCCGGCTCAGCGCCACGGCAGGCCCCGGAGGGAAGGCCATAGCGGCTCCTGCGGTTGCTCCGTGGACGGTTGACGCGCCGCCGGAGCCCGGCCGGGAAGGGCTCCTGCCGGGGACAGGCGGCTCTGCCTCAGCGCTCTGTCAGGCCGCGGGGAGGCAGAGGCCCAGCGCCCGCGGGCGCAGCCTAGGCCACGGCAGGGTGGGTTTAGGAGCAGAACGTTCAGAATCGTGGCTCAGTCCCTCTCTCACCGGCCAAAGGAGCCGTTCGAATCAGCTCTTGGTTGTTTTGGTTTTTTTCAGTTTTTACCTGGGTTTTATTTTCTGCCCTACAGGCTTTTGGCAGGACTAATGATGAGTGGTTTATGTCACAGATTAAAGCCTGTTCAGGTTGCCAGGTTATGTTCGTTACATTTGGTGCCTCCGTGCCAGACAGTGTTCAAGCTTCAGCCAACACGGGTTCTGGGCTTTCTAGAGCTCCCTTGTTCCTTCTCTGGTTATTGTTCTCCTGAGGGCTTCATCCCAGACTTCTTTGATATCCCAAACAATCCTCATGACTCGAGAATCAAAAGGCTCCTTCACGTTTGTTCTCTCCACAGTTGCTGAGACCAGTGCATGAGCGGTCAGGAAAATGGAACCAATTCTGTACTTACATTAATTTCTTTTAAGTGTTACACTCTTTTGCCAGGGACAAAAGACATTTGGGCACAGGGAGGAACCCCATTGACATGGAGGAATGCCAGGACAAAGGATAGCTGCACTACAGGAGGAAAAGGGCAAGGAGAGTATGCTAGGGACTAATGGAGAACGGCAAGCGGGTGGCACAGCAGAGGTATGTCAGAGTATTTGGTGCCACTTCTGGCAACCCAAATGGAATGGCAAGAAAGGACGGTTGCTTGACTCCCCAAGAAGAGGAGTTTCAGGTTGTGAGCCAGCAAAAAAAAAATGTTTTCCCTTTAGGCTTTTTCCTGCTGTGCATTTTTCCCATTTTGTACAGTGCCTCTGGTTGCCCAAAATGTAGCAGTTGTACCTTTCTGACATCCTTTCTTTGTA
Source organism: Balaeniceps rex (assembly GCA_013401315.1). Lineage (NCBI taxonomy): Eukaryota > Metazoa > Chordata > Aves > Pelecaniformes > Balaenicipitidae > Balaeniceps > Balaeniceps rex. The sequence continues at coordinate 9,973 of VYZW01000906.1, read as the reverse complement.
AGGCCTGCCATTTGAAGGCAGGGCTCCCTTAGCCTATGTAGAAATTGGTCCCTGCTCGGTGCTCTGATGGGCAGGCAGGTTGGTGCAGGTACAGGGAGCACCAGATAGCAGACTGTTCAGCCCCCCCGAGCCTCCAGTGATGTGTCCCATGGTTTTTGACCTTTTCTGCAGTCTTACTTCCTTTACTGCTGTATGCTCATCCTCTGTCCCTTGAGTCCATACTCTCCACGTAAGTAGAGAGGGCATCAAATCTCATTTTACCCTAAGCAATATCTGAAAATTAATCAATCAGTGGTGTTCATGCTTCTGCCTTCTCTGCTTAGACAGAGCAGACAGATTTAAGCGGCCTGTGTCCTGGACTGACCTTGATATTTATCACATAGATGGGCTGGAGCTAGAACAGTTCCTACTTCTCGGAAGCATCAAGACCTCCTTATTCCCATCTTTTCCCAGTAAGATAGAAGGTCCTTTAGAGCTAAATTGAAATTCAGACCAAATAGTGCACAGGTAGCGTTGATTTTCTTGAGGCAGCTGTTGATATTTTATTACTGTTGGGAGGAGGGAATTAATTATAGCTCTAAACAAAGTTTCACAAGCTTTGTGACAAACATGTCTGCGGCACCATAATCTGGGCAGATTTAATCAGTATTATTAGCATTCTTTCATCATGACTTGGCAATCCTTTGCTAATCAAGATGGGTATTTGATGTGCAGCATGGAACAACAAAGGCTGAGAGCTCTTGGGATGGTGTAGTCAGATGGTGCGGTGCCAGCTGGAGTGTGTCTCCAAATATCACACAGAATCCAGCCCCGGAGCATTTGGAATAGGAGAAAATTAAACAAGGATACCAGGACAAAAGCATTGTAGACTCCTCTCTGCTGTACATGGAGTAAATATAAATGAGAAAATGGCATATTTCACTGCCAAAGCTTCCAGAGGAGAGCTAAAGGAATAAACTGATGGAGGCTCGGGGGCACAGACCCTCACTCGAAATACTCAGTATGTCAGGCTTGGAGAGGAGACCCTGCACTAAACACAGCAAAGGTTTGACCAGGCCTGGCAGGGAAATTCTACCTACTGTCTATGTCAGGACTTTATCAGCTGTTAGAAGGATTTGTGACCTTTTCAGTTTTCCAACTACTAAAGAATAATCCAGCACGGGTGCAAATTTTGCTGGACTGTATGTTTAAGCTTACTTCAGGATTGCTTTTCTCTGTCACCTACTCCGGATTTCTTAAATAGCCTGCAGTCCGTGTACCACAGGCTGGAAACCACTGTTCTGGTGCTTTGGCATTCTACTTGCCAGTCACGTTTGGGAGTGGGGGGAAGCCATTTGTGTTAAGAATATCACCCTGTTCCTGGTTCAGAAGTCTGTCCCACTTCTGTGTTACAGACAAGAAATGAAAACCATCTATTCTTCACAGGCTCAGGCTGCAGTGTATCTTCCCTCCTCTTGCTAACGCTCTCTTCTACTTTCCAGACTACCGACCCTTGCCCCTCAGACTCACATTAGTCCAACTGAGCTGAAGTTCAGAGCAGTTTTTCACTATTTAGTCTGCAGTTGGTATTTTCTTTGTGCCTGTTTTTTTTCCCCAGTTACATCACTTGCTCTAATAAAAATACTGCTCTTCTCTGCAAACTGCTCTTGCAGCCTTAACCCATGACACCTGCATGAACAGCACTACCTTTCTCCAAAACATACTCCGGTAGCCTCAGAGAGACAACATATCCAGTCGTACCCAGACTCTGTAAGGGAGGGGCTCTGCATGAAGGAACCAAGCTTGACTTTCAGGTTTTAGTTGAGTTTGCAGAGAATTAGGAATTCTCTCTAGTTACAGTGGAACAATTGAAAATCTTGGATGCAAAGTGGGGTTGTCTCAAGAGATGTTACCCTTGGGTGTACCAGGGATTGCTGCTGCATTTTGACTTGGAGTGAAACTCATAAAGGTGCTGTCTAGAAATGGGATCCAATGCGTTCAATAGTGTTAGTATGCATGCAGAAGCAAGGCTTCAGCAACGTTTGTACTTGAAAGGGTTGCCATTTCAGTTGTGGAAGCAAGCCCTTCTGGTATAGATGCCATTCATTGATTCATGGCATCGAAGGCAGGAAGGGTAATGATATCATTGTGTCTAGCTTTCATACAGCCTGGGCCATTAAAATTCCTAACATCCACGGCCTGCATTAGTCTCTCATGTCTCAGCATCATCCTGGGAATTCATGTTGGACTGCTTGATCATCCTCTAGAGTTGGTGAATGCCTAGACACAGACACTCTTCTGTAGGTGCCCCCTGCAGCCCTTGGTCCAAGTTTTCTCACCCTGTAATGTGGCAGTATGAAAAGGTGATGCATTTTCATGTGACCAGAATCTGAAATTGCTCTGTACGACCACCTTAACCCCATTGTTATTTTCCATTCCTCCAACCTTTTTCACAAAACATTTTATCTGCGGTGACTTTATACTTACTTCCAGATTGCTGAGACAGTTCAACACATCTGAGACTGATATTGATCCTGCAGAACCTCGCTATAAACACCTGTTTCAGGGAGGATGTTGGCAGTTGTTAATCTGTGTAGTGCGTGCTCTGCTAATGGTGAGTGCTGAGTTTGTTCTGGTGTACTCCCCAGTTTAATTCTGTGACGTGCCCACTGTTACCTTTATCAGCCAAACAATCTGTAAGAATTAAATAGACTTTTGTTAAACAGTCTTATTTTCCACACAACCCTGTTGCCTGGCATTAACTGTATATTTAGCCTTGAATTCTCTATTAATCAATTCCCTTATCAGTTTTCCATTATNTGTTACTTTGCACTAGTCAGTCCATAAGTTAACAACCAGCTATTTCTTCTGTCCCACTGTGACACTACTAGAGCATCCTGCTTCTTAGTGGAACAAGAAGCAGGTATTTTTGGAACATTTCTACTTTTATAATCATCTGTTAGTGCTTTTAAAACTGTCTACAAGTGGGCCAATATGACTGCTAGGAATTGTTATTTTAAGAGGTTGAAAGTTCTTGGAAACAAAAAAATTCTTTTGCTGGTATATACCAGCTTATACCAGAATAAATGTAGAGGAATTTGTTTTATCTGTTCCTTTTCTAATTTAAGTTACAGGCAACTCAAAGTTTATCAGCCAGAGACACCAGTTGTTTACATACAGAGCTAGTTCATTCTGGGATGGCTGATTAGCTCAGCTGCAGTGTCCTGTAAATGCAAAGGTAATTCAGTTGCTGGGCCGCATCGACATCCTCATGCCCCACTAGAGACTTTTAAACATCCTTGCACTGTGTTGCACAGTGCCTCTTGCAGTGCTTACAGAGCATCTGCCTTTATCAGCTGGTTTTTAATTGGCCTAGTGGAATCGCAACCCTCTCTTAGTCCAGATAATGTAAATGATCCTGTAATTGATTGGTAATAAACTAACAGTGTTGTAAAGTGGAAGCTGGATGTCGCACCATTTGCTGTTTTCCCCCAAACTTCATCTTAGGATAAATCACAAGCATATTTATCCTGTGATATATTTTAGGATAATGTTTTGAATAGCACGTCCAAAGATATTTGCCAACTCTGGTTAAATGTCAGTCGTCTGCTTTAAATTATAAAAAAGCCGTTTCTAGATGCAGCAGCTGGCAATGGCAGGAACAAATCGGTGAACTTAAGAGACCTTGGGGAACTACAGGCTGGCCACCCTCCCGTCAGTCCCTGCAAAGGTGATAGAGCAAATAGTACTGAAAGCCATTTCCAAACATACTGAGGATGAGAAGGTGGAGTAGTCAGCATGGATTTACACTGGGGAAGTCACGTCTGACCAACCTGATCACCTTCTGCGATGAAATGACTGTCTTGGTAGATGAGTGGGGAGGAGAGGATGTTGTTCACTTTGACTTTAGCAAGGCTTTCAACAGCGTTTCCTGTAACAGCCTCATAGACAAACTGATGAAGTACAGACCAGATATATGGGCAGTCAGGGGGATTGAAAACTGGCTGAACTGCTGGGTTCAAGGGGTTGTAATCAGCAGCACAAAGTCTAGCTGGAGACCAGTCACTGGTGGTATACCCTAGGTCCTGGGGCCAGTGCTGTTGAACATCTTCATTAATGACTTGGACAGTGGGACAGAGTGCTGCTTCAGAAAATTCACAGATGTCACAACACCAGGAGGAGCGGCTGATGCACCAGACGGTTGTGGTGCCATTCAGAGGGACATCAGCAGGCTGGAGAAATGGGCCAACAGGAATCTCATGAAGTTCAGCAAAGGGAAATGTGAAGTTATGCACCTGGGAAGGAATAACCCCATATCCCAGTGTGGGCTGGGGCCAACCATCTGGAAAGCAGCTTGGCAGAGAAGGACCTGGAAGTCCTGGTGGACAAGTGGAACATGAGCCAGCCATGCGCCCTTGTAGCAAAGGCCAACAACATCCTGGGCTACATTAGGAACACTGCTGCCAGCAGATCATGGGAGGTGATCCTTCCCCTTCTCTCACCAGTTCAGCACTGGCAAGACACATCTGGAGCGCTGTGTCCACTTCTGGTCTTCCACAAGTGAAGAAAGACATAGGCATACTGGAGGGAGTCCAGTGAAGGGTCACAGAGGTGATTAAGGACTGAAATACCCGGCATAGGTATAGGCTGAAAGAGCTGGGATTGTTTAGCCTGGAGAAGAGAAGGCTCAGAGGGGATCAGTGATTAAAGAAGACAAAGCCAAACTTCTCAGTGGTGCCCAGTGACAACGACAAATTGAAAACCAGAAAATTCCATTTAAACATACAACTTTTTTTACTATGAGGGTGGTCAAACACTGGCACAGGTTGCCCAGAGAGGTTGTGGAGTCTCTATCCTTGGAGATACTCAAAACCTGACTGGAGTGGTCCTGGGCAGCTTGCCCTAGTTGACCCCGCTTTGAGCAGGGGGTTGGACTAGGTGATCTTCAAAGGCCCCTTTCAACCTCAGCTGTTCAGAGAGTACAGGAACCCAGCATTCAGGGATATGACTTGACCTCTCTGACCATTTCTTATTCCAAGAGTGTGTTAGTAAGCTGAGAAAGAAAGGAGACAGGGAAGTCCACATCATACAAGCCAGACTCTTCCCTGTAGTCACTTTCTGTTGCTCTGTGCAGAATGTTCAAGCGCTGGATGTTTCCCTTCCTAAGCAAAGAGTTGAGCAGCCCAGAATGCAGGACTAAAAGCTTTCCCCAAAACCAAATGCACTCCAAGTACAACAGCAGCAGCCTACTATATATATACCAAGATAACAGGGACCATAAATTTTTGGAGTCAAAACCTGTTTATACACGTAAAAAGCTAAAGTTGGCTTCCTGTGATTAACAGGAAAGAGGTGCTCCTATAAATGCACATGACAAATCAGCATTACTCCTAGTATTTCTTTCCTGGAAGAGAAAAAAGTCTCTACGAAGTGTTTTTTTCAAAGAGCAAGATCAGAAGTCCTTATAGCTTAATAGCTCTCTACTGGCATCCTCACTGGCCCAGCTGCTGTGTGGTGTCTGGCGGCCCTCAGCAGCAGGAAGCAGGCTGCCACCACAGCAAGTGAGGAAATGGATTGTGCTTTCCCAGGTGTTTTTCTTAGTGCTGACCAACTGTTCCTCACCCTCTAGACTCCAAGACCTCTTTCAGGGCTCACATACATGGAGAAATTAGCCAGCGTTGCTCCTTAGGTGAACACTTACCTAGAATACAGCAGCTACATGGGGAGGCGTTTTACAGCAACAGTGCCAGTCTGTGTCTCCAAAGGCAACCTTAAATCTAGTCACATCCTTTCCAGTTGTCTAGAATCTGTGAAATTTCTATTGTAGATGAGTCTGTGTGCTTAACATTCAACACGCAGCAGGCACTGCAGTGGGTCTGTGGAGGGAGGAAACCACTGGAACAGCGAAACTTTTGACAACACAGGGAAAAAAAAACACAGGCACTGATTACAGGGGCTACAAATCTTTCTGCTGAGACTTCAGCATCCCTGGAACATGACCCTCACTCTGTTTATGTCTTTGGCAGAAACAGTCCAAGCAGCTGTCTAGCTGACCTTTTGACCGCAGCTCTGCACTTAAGGCCTGTGGCTTCTCCCAGCTTATGGTACACCTTAATGAGGAGCGAAAGGTGAGACCCTCCGTGCAGGGTGGTACTTTGGAGCAGCTGATCAGTAGCTCCCAAACGCCATGTTGGCCGCGTGGTCCCTTGAGCCTTGCAAGGGGGCTGAAGCCATCCTGACATTTGTTCTTCCAGATGAGGAGGCTTGGGGAGGACTGAGGAAGTTGGGAGACAAAGCACAGAGGTAGTTGTTTTCTAATACACTGTGAACTTGCTCACTTTCAATCTCTGATAGAATGGGCTGCCCTTGCCCAAAGAACAGTTCAAGCACTGCGTTCCTGGCATCTCTTAATTTATTAATCCATTTATTGGACCTCGAAAGCACCTTGCACTGGAAAAGACTATCCTGATCCTCCATTCAGAAGCAGACAGGATGAGTATAGCTATGGCTCCGAAGAACTAACAGAACCAGTATGAAACTATTCCCACAGTGCTATCTTGGTTTGGCTTCCTTGTTCTGCAGCAGCGGTGCCACCAGCTGGCAAGAGCCAAGATCCCAAGTCACAAAGATAAGAAACAAAATACACCCAAGAAGGGGAAGCGATGACAGCCAAGCAAACCTGCAGCAGCTGGGCTGGGAGTTGGAGGCAGGCAGCAGATTGAGTGTTGAAAGGGATAATGTGTGCTGTGTTTGTAGCGTACAGTAAAAGCACAGTCAACAGCAGCATAGACCCGCTGCAGGCTCCAGGCCAAGGAATGCAATGGATCTCATCTTGGTTCTACCGCCAGAAATGATGATGGCCACACACGCACATGCCAAGCACAGCCAGTGAGAAAGCGCTGAGGGAACCTGGACTGTTCAGTGTAAGGAGTAAAGACCGTGGCCATAAAACAGTTAAAAATCCCTTTCAACAAAAAGAGATGATCTGTGCCAGAGAAGGGAACAAACTGATTCATCTGCACAGTGAATGGGAAAGCAAGGGGACCTGCAAGACAGACAATGGGACAAAATAGGCAAATGCTAGAATTAGTTGCTGCAGGAGGATTTGGACTCTTTATTGCTGAGATTTAAGCTGGACACACATCTAGGAGGAGCTCAATGAGTACTGATTGTCTTGGTATTTCTTGAGGTCCTCAGCCATCCCCAATCCTTTTTGGGCCAGCACATCAGCTGACAGGTCCCACACCATCTGGATGCTGTATGCGATGGAGCATCCGATGCAGCCGGGGAGTTGCTAACCTTCATTGCCAGAGCCCTTTCTATAGCTTAAAGTAACTGTCCCTTCACCCTTCTCTCACCTTCTTAGGATGCTTAGGGGTAGAAACAAAAGCATCAGACTTGCAGGAGACCCTTTCTGTGTTAAGGAGTGGCAAGCATGACCATCTAGGAATAAAGCACAGCTCACAAGCAGTTCAGCTCCAGCTTCCACACTGAGGGGTTGGCACAAGCTCATCCAAATCCATGGCTGTGACAGGAGGCAAGCCAGGAGCCACAGGCTACCAATGATTTCTAGCTTCATCCTACCACACATCTAACCCAGAATGTCCTGCATGCCTCCAGGGCCAGGGATATTTTTTTAATTTTTTTTTTTTTTTTTTCAATCTCTCAAACAGTTTTGGTGTGAGGCTCAGTGGGATGACAGTATAGCATTCACATGCCTTTTAGAATCTCCTCTTCCTCTTTTGGCATCCACAAGCATCAGTAACACCCGCTGCAGTGCTACAGGGAGCACAGATGGTGCAGCTGGAGACATGGCCTCCTATAGCTTGCATACAAAGCTGCAGTTTGTCCATGACTATGGAAACTAGCACCTCAGGGTGAGGCCAAGTGTGAAGAAGATGGGGATGCAGGAGGTGCTTTTAGGCACATGATTTTAACCTCTAAGACGAAGCTTAGATCTCTTAAGGACATTGCTCCTCTCCAAAAAATAACCTTCTCAATTCTAGGCAGGGAAGAAGAGGCAGGGAAATAGGACAGCTGGACAGAGGCCTCATTCTCCTGTGCAGTGAAAATACGGTGGAAGATCTAGCGCAGTTTTGTACACAAGGTCTTCCTGAAACCCTTAGTCCTATACCTAACTGTCTACCTACAGGTATCTGTACTGTCCAACACTTCTAAGAGGTATTTCCTCCTTAGAAAAATAAAAGTGGTTGAAAGGAAACTCTCACCTCAGAACAAATAAGGTACCAGAACAAGAGAACAGGAAGGAGATGCTTTGAAGAGTGTAACAGTCGCAACTCTGCCATTAGATACATTTCCTGTGGAAGCAAGGAGCANGGAAAGCAATCTGTAAAAATCACTGTTACATTGTCCATGTAGTCAAGCAACACACAGATGACCTAAAATGATCAGTTTCAGCCTACACCTTCATAGCTCTTCTACCACAGTCTTCTTCAGAAGAGTCCAGAGTATTTGATTGCATTTAGCAAGCTGGCAGAAGAGCTGTAATCTGAGATCCAAGCTCTTGCACCCACACTGAGTTCTTCCACAAGAGAAATCTCAATCCTCAAATTTCAAGAACCCCATGTTCCACCCGCAAGCATGTCAACTGGATCACATATTGCTGGGTTTACTTTTAAATTCCCATCTAAATGGAGGGAAAGGTAGGAAGTGGTGCTGATC
>VYZW01000905.1:62519-91849 GCA_013401315.1 Balaeniceps rex | reverse complement strand
CCCCGGGGTGCCCGGGGGAGGGAGCGACGGAGGGGCCCGTGCGGGGCCGGGCACCCGCAGGATTGGGGCGCAGGGTCGGGGGGATGCGTCCAGCAGCAGGGCTGGGAGCGTGGGGTCCTCCCAAAGCGCGGGGCGAGCCCTGTGCAAAGGGCCTGTTTTGCACAGAGCAGCAGCAGCGTCCCCCCGGCTTCCCGTGTCCCCCGCCAGCTCCCCGTCCCCCCGGTGCCATATTTCGGGGAGCGGGGCGCAGGCTGGGAGCTGGCGCGGAGCCGGCGATGCTGCACGCCGTGACAGCATGAAGCGGCTCCTCTCCCCGTACCGAGGCATGCGCGGAGCCGGGGCTGTGCACGGTCTGCTGCCGGTGAGGGGCCGCGGGGACTGAGCTCCAGAGTCACCCCCGTGTCCCCCCACCCCTTCACACGCCCGGCTGGAGACAGGAGCAGCTGATGGTGCTTTTGGTCCCGGCCCCTTCGCGCTGGGCTGCTCTGCGGGGGTTTGGAGAACCGTTCCCCAAAACTCACCTGCCGGGCCGTCACGTTGGCAGGCACTCACTCACATGCCCGGTGTGAGCATCGTGAACTTGTGCTGCTCTAGTTTGCACAATTTTGGTGCCTAAAATAAGGCAGGAGGAGGGGAGGGAGCAATGGGGACCGCTGGCCTTCCACGGGTCTCATGCTGGCAAGTTTGCCACCGCTGTAATGCAGTGGCGTGGTGGGACTTTGACATAAAACTGCTGCACGGTTACAATCAAACTTTGGTCCTCCCTTATGGTATTTAATTTTAAGCGTGGCATGGAGATCTCTTCATGTCTGCGTTACCTTCTGGCTGCCGGCGCTTTGTGTTTGGGACTGATTTATTGGCCTCTCGGAAGCCGTGATTTGGCAGCTGCGCGGGGGCGTCGCGGGCTTTGCCGGTGCCTTGGGGCGATAGCGGCACTGCCGCCTCGGGGCGACGCAGATAATGCTGCCGGCACGCCTGCACTACTGCCAGCCTCAGCTGACTCTGTTAAGGTGCTTTAAAAGAATCTCTCAGATCGGATGGGGCCACGCTCAGGGGGGACGGGTTTGGGTTTCGGTCCCGCTGATGGCACGGGGATCCCTGGGGCGGCGGGGGCTGCACTGGGAGTGGGGCTCTGATGCTGCGCTCTTGGGAGTTTCCCCTTTCCTCCCCAAATCTGGCTGGGGGACGTCTGTTCCCGCCTGGGTCACCCTGCGTGCAGGGGAGATGTTTACCCAGTGTCACAGGAGCTGCCACGGATCTCGCCCTGCCTTAGCATCCCTTTGCCTGCCAACGAATGCCAGGTTCGGGGCTGAGCCTCGCGTACGAGCTCTGACAATGCCAGGCTGCAACCTGTCAGGGTAATAAAGCAGAAACCCAGCGTGTGCCTGGATGTGCCCAACGTGAAGATGCCTGGAAAGGTGGCGGGGGAACCTGGGACATCTTCTGACCCACGGGCACTGCTCAGGGAGGCACGCGTGCACTGGTCTTAAAAACTGAAGTCAGTTTCCCCCCAACTTTTAGTTTTCTTTATCCCTCACAAACTTCCTAAACACTGTTAGTCTTAACCGTTGTCTTCCTGTGCTAAACGCTGCAAAAACCCCAAAGCTGTTCCGTCTGTTGGATCTCTCTATCTTCAGGAAACATGAAATCGCACATGCCTGTTTCTGGGACGGGATTGTATCAAGAAACAAAGCCGGGAGAAACACCTTGCCTGGAGACACGGCACGTATGGTTTATCTCTAAACACTTTCTGCAGCCTCTCTCTAAACCCGGGGAAGAACAAAACAGACAAGTTATTAAGATGGCAGATGTTAAAAGGAAGCCAAATCAGGCAGAAAAGCGCAGCTCTTTCGGCAGGGTGATCTGTGGCGGAGCTGCGTGCGGGTTTTAACCGCACTGGGAGCCTCCGGCCAGTGGCTCTGCAGGGCTGCCCGTGGCCCCGGTGGGACGCGGAGAGGAGCCGGTGTCGCCTTTGTCCTGTCCCCTCCGGCACTGGGGGCTGCCTTTGTCTGCTGCTTCCGGCTCTGTGCGTCCCTGGCTGCTGCCTGGATCTGCAGGAGCGGCGTGAGACCCTGCGGGGCAGGCAGGAGGGGTGTCAGCCTTTGCCCAGCCCAGGTGCCGTTAGCAAGGAACCCCAGGCTCGTAGCGCGGGGTCACACAGTCCGGACGAGCCGCCCGGTGCGTTCGGCAGAGGTGGTGGCACTCATGGTGCCGGGTGCTTCTCGCACCCTGTCAGAGGGACCGAAAAGGGGGACACTGAGCCACTGAGCAGCCAGGGCTGGCTCAGCAAGACCCTCGTGGGTCAGCTTGTGCCACTGCGGGTTGAGCCGTGTCCGTGCCACTGGCATCACCGCGCTGCTCTCCCTGGAGCCAAAGCTTTGCAGGTTTGCAGTCCCTGTGAATGGCTGCGGTGGAGGTGGCGATGCTCTTGCTGCTGTTTGTTATGCTCCGTCGTAGCGTCTGCAGGTTCGCTCTCTGGCCCAGCCTGGACTGTGGGACTGTGCACACCGCGGTGTGGGGGCACCGGCCTTGGCTGCGGCGGCGTCAGGGCAGATTTTTAACTTGATACTTTTGAGTTCTTCGCCCGTGATTTCCAAGCGGAAAGCTGAGGTTTGACACAGCACAACGATGCCCTTTGCAGCGCTTGGTGTTGAGGATACAAAGAACTAAACTGCTTTCAGAAGTAAATACCGTAGTAACCCAGATCAGAGCCCGTTTTGGTGCATTTCGTGGACGCAGCCACCACAATGCGGGGCAGGAGCAGCGCTTGGGCAGCTCAGACTTTCCCTCGGAAGATGGGCTCTGGTGCACGGGATGGGTTTAATGCTGCACGTCGACGGCTGCAGCTGGAGCCCTCTGCCCCACGTGGGCATGATCTACTTAAACTCAGTTTAGTGTCCAACAGAAAAGCGCCTGCAGCTGCGTGAACCTGGTTGTGCTGGCGGCGACTTGGGAAGGAGCAGGCGGCGGGTGCGATGTCTGGGTTGGCAGAAAGGAGATGGTGTTTTTTTTGAAGTCTGGGCTTTGTGGGACGGTGTCGGTCACTGCTTAGAGCCGGCGGTTTTGAAGATGTTGAGCCTGGAGATTGGGAAAGCCAATTGCTCACCCCGCCAGCAGCTGCCTTTCCTGCTGGTGCTGCCGCTTGCTTTGCCTCCCAACGCGAGGTTTCACTTCCCTGGGGGGTTTCTGGGGCTGGTTTAGGGTGGGAGATGGCTCAGGGCGAGGATGGACCACGCCGCATGTCCGGCGGTGTTTGGTGTGCTGTGGCCCTGTTTGCTCCTCTCTGATTCCCAGCTGTATTTTGGCGGGGCTGGGTGCATGGGGAGGGGGCCATCGCGGACCCGCCGCCGCTGCAAAAAAACTCCCTTTTGTCTCGGCCCGTTCCAGTGGCCCCTCGGCTGAATGCGGCGCTGGAGAGGATTTAAATGACATGGTAATTTCATGCCGTCCCACCGGCGGCTTTGCCCGGGTGCAGGCAGCTGTTGGGCAGTGGGTCATGTTCCCCAGCTGTTACAATAAATAATAGAAACAAAGCGTATTCCAGCGCTAATTACCCCAAAACGGACTTTCACCTTGGCGGCACTGCCCTCGCCACCGTCTCTGCCTGCCGGTGCTTCGCGCGCACCCGGCGAAGGGGCGGCGGTGGCGGCGATGCTCCCGCCGCCGCCGGCGCGTCCCCAGGGCACGGCTTTTGTGTGCGAAAGTCTGTGATTCCTCCTGGGCGCTGAATTTATAATGGCAGGCGGATTTCATCCCGCTCACTGGCCGCATTGTGCTGCAGGAGCAACACTCGCCCTCCAGCCCCGGCCCTGGGTGCCCGCATTTACATGACAAAGTGGGAGCCTGTGCAGTTTCACCATGGAGAGTCGAGGTATGCAGAAGCCCCCCTGTCTTCGGGCGGTTTGGGGTGCTTTTTAACGAGGCTTCTTCTACCGAAGGGGAACCGGCGCACGTTTCGCCGCTGGCCCCTTTTCTGCTGCTCCGAGCTGCGGGCACGAGCTGCCCGGGGATGCCGCGTCGCGCTGCCTGGGGCTCCCTCGCACAGCATACTCCGAGCCAGGCTGAGGGCGGCTTTCAGGAGGATTTGCACTGGGGCAAACTGGGGGGGACCCTGAGCGCCCTGGGGCAGGGATGCGGGGCGGGAAGGGGTGAGCCCAGCCTGCGTGTTCACACAGGGCTTTGGGGTGTCTCCCACCTGGGCTGAAGCAGCCAAGGCCAGGCGAGAGCCTGTCTCACACGCTGGAGGTGCTGGACGTCACCGCTTTTATAAATAGCCATGTCCTGGGTAGGCACCGCTGCGCCAGGCCGTGCACAGGCACTGGGAAATAATAGCTTTTTTAAAATCTTTGGATCTCAAAGTAATTTAGAAAGGAAAAGTAATTATCGCTCCCTGCTTTGCTGGGCGAGTTCCGGGCGGGCGGCGCGACCCCTGCGGCGAGCCTGGTGCTGGGCTGCCGGGGTGGCTGCTCCAGCTCATCGCGTTCAAGGACCATGTGTCTGCGGTTGCCAAAATAAAACCCTCTGAGTCGACCCAGGGGTGAATTTTCCCATCCTTGGCACTGGTCGTGTGTCCTGCCCTGGTCTTTGCAGAGCGTCTCCCTGCCGTCATGGTGCTGCTCCCTCCAGCCAGGCTGCCCAGTTACGTTGTCTTGCGTTTGCAATATCTCGTGGTCTGCATCAAACTCCTGAGCCAAGTTTTGTGTTGCTGGAGGCTGAATCCTTCATCTGTGATTCGTAATCTTAATTACGAGGGTTCACGTTCATAAAGCATCTGGCCATCCTCCGGCGAGAGCAAAGCATTATTTTTGGGCTGACTGGTGCAGCGCCGCGGTTGCAGGATGGGTGTGGGACCGTTCGGTCGCCCCTCTGCAGCGCGGCTCCTGCCGGCCCCAAACCTGCTTCAGCTCCTCTCTGGCACTGAAGTGCCGCCGGGCGGCTGCCCTGCATCCGCAGGGACTTCGTGGGCACGTGGAGATGCTGTCCTGCTTGCACATGGCTGCTGGGATCATCGTGGGGGTGAGAAGGTCCAGAAGAGGAGAAACTGTGGGTGCCGGCCTTGATATGGTTGCAGGGAAGGCAGCGGAGAGCTGCTGTCCTCCGGCAAGTCTTGCAAGTGGGCTGCGCGGTTTCTCACTCAAAAGGCAGAGCAGGGACCGGAGGCTCCAGCAGCGCTGGCAAATACCTCTTTGATTGCGAACCATGACTTAAAAATGCATCAGCTTGCAGCCAGGGAGCTGGCGATTGCCAGGAAATGTTCGTCATGTGGAGACATGAATTATACCGCGAGCAGCTCATCTGAAAATCAGTTTCTTAAAACGAGCTGCCCCTGGAAGTGTGGCGCAGCCGTTTGTCTCGGGGGTGCTGGCGGCCGCCCTGCCCCAGAGCAGCTGCGAGTGCCTGCGGGGGTCCGAGCCCTGTGTTGGCCTCGGAGATCCCCGCCTTACTCGTCGGACTGCTCCACATCCCGTGCTGCCGTGTCTGAGGAGGAGCTGGGGCTGCGTTAGCCCCAGGCTTGGGGCTCCCAATGGATTTTGGAGCTCCTGGGCTCCTGCTGCCGGGCAGAAGCAAGAGCAGAGCAGAGGTTGGCTTTGCAGAAGTTAATGCCGCAGTTTGGTCCCTGGATGCTCGCAAGGGTCGTCCCGTCCCCTTGGTGTCCTGCGGCACGGTGGCCTTCCATCGGCAGGAAAAGTCTTGCAGAGATGAGGTGCAAAACTGAACAGCAAATCTGAATTTTGCTGCTCTTCTGTTTTTCTGCTTCTGATATTTTTAGCCTGGAATTGAAATTTGGATTTAAAAAGAAAGTGGATGGGAGCAAGGGGTGCTGAGAGCACCATGTGTTCAGGAGATGAAATTGGAGCTGGGACGCTGTTTGGGGGCTGACTTGGACAGTTGGCCACCCAGATGGAGCGCTCCGAATATCCACACGCTGCGCTCCCCGCACCCGGCCCAGCTGGCCGAGACCTCGCGGGGTTTGAGAAGCAGATAGAAGATGCAAACTGGGGTAGGTGGAGACAGGCAAAGTGGGAAAGGGGCAGGAAGGGCAGATCTCGCCTCGGAGAGCAGCGGTGTTGAATGCTTCTTTGGCAATATTTTAAGATATCTTTGAGTCCAAGGGTGCTGTCAGTTCAGAAGCACGGTGCAGTCCTGTGGCCGTGCATTGGTGCCCATCCCTCCATCTCCAGAACTTCACTAGTAAGTCTGTAATGGGCTTTGTGGAAAAACCAGTACTTCCCTCTTTTTACGGGTTTGGGGCCCACGCTGCTTGAAGTGGCGATTTGGGATTGATTTTTTTTTTTTTTCCCCACAACCTCCCATAATTCATAGGAGTTTTTCATCAAACTGGTTTTAATTTTCTGGTTTTTATCAGCAACTTCCCTGGAGTTAGCCTTCCTCATCGATGTGCCTTTTTTTTTTTTTGCTGAACAGCAGTTGAGAATTACGCTGGGGAGGCGTTAAAGATAAAAGGAAAGTTCAGGTACTGGGACTTGGCTTATCCTGCGACCTGGCGTTTGAAATGCGATCGTTAATAACCGGTATAAAACCAAAGCGAGCTGTTATCCTGCAAAATCTAGCAGTTAAATAATCGCGTGGTGCAGATGCAATAACATGTTTCCTGTTTCTTGTGGCATCCTCCCTCCAGCAGCGAGTCGGAATTTGCTGGAGGATGGAGGGGAAAACGTGCATGTCTGCAGGTCCCCATGGCGGGGTCTCCGGGGGGTTGCCTTCCCTCGGAGAGGGGCAGACCTGCAGCTCCGTGCCGGTGGAGCCGGCGCTGCTCTCCCATCGGAGCCGGCAGATGCCGTCGCCTGCGCGAGCAGCCCCGGCTGCGCCATGCGAGCGGCGGGGGGGGAGGCGGTGGGGCTGCTGCCGGCTCCTCGTCCTGGGCGTCTCGGCGGGGCCGTAATTCTCTCCCCGGAGCAGACGTGGTCCCTCGCCTCCTCCCGCCAGGCAGAGCCTCCTCATTGTGCCGGCGCTGGCTTGTAAATCAGCGGGGCAGGGGCTGGCCTGGCCGCGGGACAAAGGCTGCCTGTGCTGCTGGGGCGTCCTGGCTGAGCTCCCCACGGCAGGACCCAGCCCTGGCGTGGGGTAGAGGCACCTGCAAATCCCTTCCCCGCTAAAACTGGCCCCGGGTGTTCGACGAGCTGAAGAGCGACGTGTTTGGAGGCAAAGGCGTGTGGGAGGGGGTAGAGCCTATCCACCAGCCCCAGCTGGCAGATGGAACTGGCGAGACCGCTCTGTTCGTGGCAGAGCCCCTTGGCAGCGTTAGATGGGTGCTTTCTTCTTTGGGGTTCGCAGCAGCATCCCATTTCTCCTCACCCCGCGACCCAGCAAGCCCGGTGCCGCCTCCTGCTCGGCGCTGGGGAGCTGTCAGACCTGGGCTATTTTTGGAGCTGCCCTTAGAACAAAGCGCTCTGCGCGCCGGGGCCCAGCGTGGGTCGGCTTTGATGTCGCCGTCGCTGCGGTGCAGCGGGGCAGGCGATGCTTGGCCCTCTCTGCGCTTGTTGGTTGGCCAACGCCATCCTGTGGGGTGGGATGCTGGGGATGCCTGGAGAGATGCTGCGGAGAGGGATTCCTCCCGCAGGAGCTGGGGAAGGGATGGGCCATAAAAACACACCACAGCCCTGGGAGGGCTGGCCTCGGTCGCAGTATATCCTCACGAATTCAGTGTGCCAGTGTCTCCCAGACCCTTCAGGCGACGGTTGCTGCTGCTGCTGCTGCAGACCCGTGGCAAGCTCTCGGCACAGATATGCGGCTCTACTTGCTTTTTAAAGCCAGGGCTGGAGAGTTTCTTGCCCTTGTTCTGGTTGTTAGCATATTGTGCCATTTCTTGTGTGAAACAGAAGTTGAAGAGCAGCTTGGAGGTGGCATACCAGGCACTTTAAAAGCTCTCTTAAGGTGGATGTTAGGTACTACCTGTCCTTCGGTGTCAGGAAAAGCGAACGTGGCCTTCTGTCCTTGCATCTGATCAGGGAATCGAGTTACGGGTATCGTGGTGTACGCCAGGACGTGGGTGCACCCATGGTCGGGATGGGCGGTTGGGAGTCCCTTGTCCTCCGAAGGTCTGTACTGCTGCCACACGTGGCCCTGGACGAGTTCCCTTCCATAAGGCAAAGCAGAGATTATTTATCTGCCGGTGGATGGTTTGACGTCTGCACAGCTGGTGGCGGCACAGCAGAGCAGAGGGCTTGGCACTGCCCTTTGGCAGCTCGGCTGGTGCCAGCGCTTGCCGGACGGTGCTCGGGGAAGCTCCTTCCAACTCCTGCTGTGCTGGTCCGAATTCTGCCACCGCCGCCAGGAGCATGAGTGGGACACCTCCCGGTTCGGGATGCGGTGACGGGGAGTGCTGTGGCTCTGCGTTGTCTGTCTGGGCACAGGGTTTCTCCCAGCCCTCTTGACGCGTCTCCTTTCCCCACAGCTGCAGGCGCATACCTGCCACCATTGCAGCAGGTATTTCAAGCGCCGCGTCGGCCCGGGATAGGAACCGTTGGGAAGCCCATCAAGCTCTTGGCCAACTACTTTGAAGTGGACATTCCCAAGATTGATGTGTATCATTATGAAGTGGATATCAAACCTGACAAATGTCCACGCAGAGTCAACAGGTAAGGCAAGTATTAGAGGTTTTGGCACTCGTTCCCCACTTCCAGTTTCCGTGTGGATGCCCCATAAGTGCCTGTCTCCATCTTCACCGGTGGAAACCATCAGGGTGACATTGTGGCAGGGGTCACAGTGCTGCCTGGCACCCATGGGTGGCTGGACCCCACCAGCCGTGTTTGTGCAGCAGTGTTGGTTACTGCCCCTGACAGCCTCGGAGGTCCTGAACCTCAGCACAGTCCCCTGCTTCTTCAAAGCAGCTGTGCTATTTTGGCAACCATCCTGTATTTAAAAATAGCAAGCCCCAGACCTCGGGCTATCGCATGCTTTTCTTTTCTGTGTTTTTCTTTTTGGCATCCTACTCGCTGCCCGTCCCCTCCTGCCCCGGCAGCCTGGGTAGCTCTGCACCCCGAAGGCTGGCGAGCAGATGCTGCAGATGCTCCCGGCGGTCGTGGGCAATGAGTCGCTCCCTCCCGGCACGCGCGGTGGGTTTGCAGCCAGCTCCGGCGGGCACATGTTCCTGCATTCTGTGTAAACCCGTTCTGCTGAAGCTGATGTACCGAGCTGTGGGGCAAGGCACGTGGCTGTTTGTCCGGGGGCCCTCCTGCCCGGGGGGCTTAGCTCTGCTCTCTGGTGCCCTGTGGCTCTGAAGTGCCCCGGGTAGGGAGGCTGGGGACCAGGCAGGTCGCAGAAGGTGTCAGGCTGTAAAGAAACGGGCAAAACAAACCTCGCCCTTCTCTCCCCCGCACCTATTTCTTGCCCCGCTCGCCTGCGTAGGGAAGTCGTGGAGTACATGGTACAGCACTTCAAACCGCAGATCTTCGGTGACCGAAAGCCGGTCTATGATGGGAAGAAGAACATCTACACTGTCACGGCCTTGCCCATTGGAAACGAGCGGGTAAGAGGGGACGGCGAGCCCCATGCAGGCAGTGTGACCTGCCTCCTGCCTGGGGAGGACCAGCTAAAAACAACCTCCTCCCCTTGTGCCTGCGGGGATGCCATGATCGCTTCCCTCCCTTCTGCACCCAGGTTGACTTTGAGGTGACGATCCCAGGGGAAGGCAAGGACAGGATATTTAAGGTCTCCATCAAATGGATGGCCATTGTGAGCTGGCGCATGCTGCACGAGGCCCTGGTCAGCGGGCAGATCCCCGTCCCCCTGGAGTCCGTCCAGGCGCTGGATGTTGCCATGAGGCACCTGGCTTCCATGAGGTACCTGCACCAAGCGGTGGCCCGGCGGGTGGGTGCCGGGGGCAGCAGGGGCCGTGCCGCGAGCACTGAGCGTGCCGGGGAGGGGACCGGCTGCCCTTGGCGGGCTGCTGTGGCTGGGACTGGCCTTGACGGTCTTTGGGAGGAGATGGCCATGCCTGCCGCGCTGCTCGGTGCTATTGCTGTGGATGCTCCTGCAATAGAAATAAATGGGGTGATGCAGCCGGCAGGGCGAGCGACGGCTCGGAGGGGCTGGGGGTGCTTCACGGTCGCTGCCGGTGGGGCTGGCTTGTGCTGTTTGACACGGTTTGCCCTGGTTCGTAGGTACACTCCCGTCGGCCGCTCCTTCTTCTCTCCCCCCGAAGGCTACTACCACCCCCTGGGAGGCGGCAGGGAGGTCTGGTTCGGTTTCCACCAGTCAGTCAGGCCCGCCATGTGGAAGATGATGCTCAACATTGATGGTGACGTATTTTTTTATGCCGGCAAAACCGCTTTGCTCTCCAGCATGCCCAGCACAGCACGGTCCCGCTTGCTTGCGGTGAGGTCCCAGCACCGCTTTGGGCTGGGGGCTTTGTGCATGGGGTCTGACCACCCAGCGCTGGTTGCAGTGGGGTGGGGGTCTGCAGCGGGGAGCTGCAGCAGTGGGGCTGGGCGTGTTTGGGGAGGCTGGATGCGGCCAGCTCTCGGGCCAGGTCCATCTGCTGGGAGAGAGCAGAGACACATCATGGTATCTGTCCCGCAGTGTCGGCCACCGCCTTCTACAAAGCCCAGCCCGTAATCGAGTTCATGTGCGAGGTGCTGGACATCCGGAACATCGACGAGCAGCCGAAGCCCCTGACGGACTCGCAGAGAGTGCGTTTCACCAAGGAGATCAAAGGTAGAGCCCCCGGGGAGCGCTGGGGACCCATCCCCAGCTGGGTGCTGCCCCAGACACCGGGCGTGGCTTGTCTGCTGCCCAGCCCCTGCAGCGAGGTGGGGGTACAGGGGGCTGCACATTTGAAATGTCTCCTGGGCCACCGTTTCCTCCCTCGTGCACTTCACAGGGCATCTGCAAGCATACCTGCTCTGCAAATGGTTAATTACTTAAGGCGGGTGTCGGCCGTGTCCCAGGGAAGTTGGGCGAAGGGGAATCGCCCCTGCCTTTACCAGTGACTCTGCTGTGTCTTCCTGTCTTGCATCAGGTCTGAAAGTCGAGGTTACCCACTGCGGGCAGATGAAGAGGAAATACCGCGTGTGTAACGTTACCAGGCGGCCGGCCAGCCACCAGACGTAAGGCGGGTGGAAAGATGCCCTTGGAAAAATCTGAGCTGCTCTCCTTTTTAGCAGCTGCTGGTGTCGTTAGGGAGAGCTGGATGGGAAACTCCAGCCTGTGATGGCAAAAGGAGATGTGTTCGGTGCTCTGCAGCAGTTTTGGGCACAGCAGCTCGTGCAGCTCCGTGTCATGCGCGGTGAAGGCGAGCGGGATGCAGGGGAGGGTGGGAGTGCAGAGGATGCTTTGTCTGGCAGGCGGCGCGCTGCAGTGGGCGGGAGCTAACACGCCAGGAATTGTCCTAGTTTTTACCTCCGAGTTTGGTTTTCTTCTTTCTTAAAATAGACACTGCCAAAGCAGAAGTTTTATCAGGGTGTAAAGCGATTCCCTGCCTTGAAATTATTTGCATGTGCCTGGGAGCAGGCTGGGCCTGGGCACCCCTCCGTGTCGGGGGGCTGCCCTGCTCCCCACAGCCCCCATGGACGGGGCGGCAGCACCGCGGAGGTGGTGCCCTCAGCACCAAGCTGTCGGGTGCCACAGCCCCCGGGTGTTTCCAGGGCTCATCACTGGGGTTTGCCCTGGGAATTGCCCCTGGGGAGGCTTGGAAGCAAAATGGGGTTCGAGGCAGAGGCTGGGGGAAGAGCAGGCAGACCCTCCAGGCCTCCCCGTGCAGGCAGCGGTGGGGATGGTGCTGGGGCAGGAGGGGCTGTGCTTGTGCTCTCTGCTGGGTGCTCGCTGAGTGGAGCTGGAGGGGAGGGGGGGTGGTTTTCAGCCTGTCTGCCCCCCAAGTTTCTGCAAAGTTTCTGGAAACTTTGCCAACAGTGGGGGTGAAAAAAAAAAAAAACACCAAAAACACACCAAAAAACCCCCCAAAAAACCCCACAACAAGACATTTTGGCTCGTGCTGCACAAACCCAAGTGCTGGCAGAAAATCTCTCCTCCCAGTTCTTGCCCGATACCAAACCAGCAGTGCCTGCTCAGGCTGGCGCTGTCAGGCTCAGAGCCCCCGCTGAAGGGGGGGCACCTTCCTCGCCACAGCCACGCTTCCTCGTCGCACAACCCCATCGCTGGGTGTATCTCGTTGGGGTTCATGCGCCTGTCACCGTGTACACCCCGCTTCCCCTGTGCTCCAGCATCCTTGGGTCCCAGCTTGGGCTTGGCGAGCGCAGGAGGAATGCGATGCCTCGCCAGGGCATTCGGGCTGGCTCGCCTGTCTAATTTTGGCTCCATAAAGAATATCGGGTCAATTCTTCATTTTCATGGAGCTCTTTATGGAGCCAGGAACAGCTGGTGCTGGGTGAGGCTGATTATCACGCGCTCCGGCTATGGATGGCACGGCACCCCTCAGCCCTGCCACCAGCAAGCTTGATTTATTTTTTTCCCCTGTGGTTTTGAAGGGAGATGCACCCCTCCTGCCCGCCGTGCTCTGCCCGCCCCGGAGCCGCTGCCCCGTACCAGGAGAGGCTGGTTAACCTTTGCCTGGAGCTCAGCTTGGCTCCCAGGGAGGGCACCAAGTGCAGAAGTCCTCCTGAGTGGCAGTGTGCTGTATTTATGTACCTGACAGTGGCATGTGTGGCATGTCCTGCAATAAACATTTGCCCTGATTAGCTGGATTAGTGAGGGAGAGCTTTATTTAGGGACCTCAGTCCCACACTGGGATCAGAGTATTCCTGACTCGATTTCTGAAAATACCACTGTTGTGCTTTTTATTTTCTTTTATGGTAGCTCGGAGCGGGAGCCTGCCAGTTCCCTCTCTTCCCAGCCAGAGTAAGTAGTGCTTGAGGTCTGGAAGTGTCTGTTTTGAGTAGGTGCATCCTTCGTGTCCTGCCTCTGCCAGGTTTCCCCTGCAGCTGGAGAGCGGTCAGACAGTGGAGTGCACAGTGGCTCAGTACTTTAAGCAGAAATACAACCTGCAGCTGAAATATCCCCACCTACCCTGTCTCCAGGTTGGCCAGGAGCAGAAGCACACGTACCTGCCCTTGGAGGTGAGTGCCAGCTCTGCGCCGTTGGGTGTCCCGGCTTTTGGGCACCGTGCAAAGCAAAGCCAAGTGGCTTTTGCTGGCAGATGCATGACAATATTCTGCAGCTAATGTGTTGTGGGCACTAGTTGCCTCAATGTTGACCTGGTAAGAGACACTTCTAGTAAGTGAGGGAGGAGACCGTGTTGTAAAAATGCCATTTTCCTGCAGCTGCAGGCTCAGCACCTCTGGTTTGGGGCTGGCTGCAGGGCCCGAGTGCTGTACCCACGGGGCAGCTCAGCCGTGGTCCCCCATGTCTCGCCTGTTCCTAACACGTGGCTGCTGTCTCTCCCCTGCCGTGCAGGTGTGCAACATCGTGGCAGGCCAGCGGTGCATCAAGAAGCTCACAGACAATCAAACGTCAACCATGATAAAAGCAACAGCCAGGTCTGCCCCAGACAGGCAGGAGGAAATTAGTCGCCTGGTACGTGGCACGAGTCCCTGGGAGGGACGGTGTCGGGGCCGGGGCTCTGATGGCAGGCTACGGTGTCGTGTCTGTGATGAACCTTGTTGTGATCCTGCTCCTCTGCACTGGAGAGCTGCGACCTGCTCAGAAGATGCTGGTGGGGTCAATGGCTTGGTTTTATCCCCCTCTTCTCACTGAATCCCTGGTCAGAGATGCCTGCGTGTGTGTAATGCACACTTGCATAGAGGAGCCCAGCTCAAAGTGACCGTGGAAACTCATGTGCAGCAAATTCAGGTCTTCACGCTGATGGAACCTGACCCTAAGGGAGCTGGAACTAAAAATAGGAAAACAAATTAGAGAAGTGACCCCGGCTCTGAGTGTACGTGGGGACTGTGCGTTGTGGGGCTGCGGTACAGGAACTCTCTGCAGGTCAGCCTGGGGCGAGCCAGGGGAATGGCAAACCCAGCTCTGCCAGCGGCCAGGCAGGAGCTGGTTAATGGTGCTGTTGTTAAC
The DNA here is from genome assembly GCA_013401315.1 of Balaeniceps rex. Lineage (NCBI taxonomy): Eukaryota > Metazoa > Chordata > Aves > Pelecaniformes > Balaenicipitidae > Balaeniceps > Balaeniceps rex. The sequence goes on along the minus strand of VYZW01000905.1, from coordinate 77,863 downwards.
CCAAACCGATGTCTCTGGGCTTTCGAAGCTGGGGACTTTTGATATTCTTTCTGGGACTCTTGATAATGGTCTCTTGCCAGTCTGAACCTTCCCACTGAAGCCTTAAATCTCAGGAGCAGGCCTGAGATTTGGTTGCGTTGGTCAGTGCGTTCAAAAATCAGGTCCCCCGTGGGTCGGTTTGGAGGACAGGGTTTGGCCCTTTGTGTTAAACCACTTACCGTCCCCTTATGGAGAGGACTTCAGCTCTGTAGAGAACATGACTTCAGGTGCCCGTGTTTCCCAGCCAGCTGAAGCTGCATGGGATGCAGCAGTTGGTCTCACTCCCTCCCGTGGCCCTTCCTTCCCTCTGCAGATGAAGAACGCCAGCTACAACCTGGACCCGTACATTCAGGAGTTTGGGATCAAGGTGAAAGATGACATGACGGAGGTGACGGGGAGGGTCCTGCCGGCGCCCATCCTGCAGTATGGAGGCAGGGTAAGCAGGGCTGCACTGCCCGGGTGTCGGGCTGCGTCGTGCAGAGAGATGCTTTCACACCAGAAAACGCTGCTTCTGAACAAAGCTTGTGCTACCTTCAGGTTTGTAGGTTAGAGCTGGAATTTTTTATCGGAGTGCCTCGGGTTTGGGTTTTGGGGTTTTTTTTGCAATATAACTGTTCTGAAAGTGTAGCCAAGAGTCATTCGGTGACAAAAAAGTGAGCTGAAGGGGAGAGGGATGCTCGGGGTAAGGCAGCTCGGGTGAATTTTCCATCACCTTTGAGGAGCTGAGATTCTGAATTGCCTATCACCGCGTGCCGCGGCAGACCCTGGCAGTGCAGGGACTTGGCTCCGGCGAGGGTGTACGGCTTTGTGATGGGGAGCACAACCACGGCACGTGCAGGTACTCCCCAGGGGCTGCCGGCGTGGGGCCAGGCAGGACGCGGCAGCGCTCTGACCGTCTGTTTGCCTTGCAGAACCGGGCCATTGCAACTCCCAACCAAGGCGTGTGGGACATGCGAGGGAAGCAGTTCTACAACGGCATTGAGATCAAAGTCTGGGCGATTGCTTGCTTTGCCCCGCAGAAGCAGTGTCGAGAGGAGGTGCTGAAGTAAGGAAAGGGGCAGCCCATGCGGGTGGGATGACGTGGGGGAGCCATGGCTCGTGGTGCGGCCACCCTGCTGCTCCCAGCCTGGGTCTTCACGTCCTTCGTCGTTAACGCTGAATTTGGATTGCTCATGGTACGAATTTGATCCGAGTTCAGACTGGTGTTCAGTCTTGTTTCTGTTAGTTTATCCAGAGTGCCTGACTGTTTATCCTGGCTGCAAACAGTCCCGGAGCCATCGCAAAGCCTGCCAGGTTGGAATGAGCACATGGGCACTCTGGCGCATGTGAGCTGGCAGTCAGGGTCTCCTCGATCTGCTCTTTGCATCAGGTAGCTGCAGTATCGTGATCCGATACTGCCAGCCCTGAAGCTCTATTGAACTCTTCTCAGCTGAATCTCCTCGGAGAGATGGGATTGTGAGGGATATTTAATTAAAAGTTTCCCCAGTACCCTTTCTGAAATAATATAATTCATGTAGGAAGCATCTTAACTCACCACGGGTTTTTATTACAGAGAAGTCTTAGGCTTTCTGAAAGGCTTTGGTAGCTTAGAGATTCTCTGCTTTGGTAGCAAAGTGACACGGAGCGGGGACAGTTTATTTGATTTAGGGAAACGGTCACCTTGGTTTTGGATTCTGCTGGGTACTCGGCTTTCTGCTGACCGAGAGCGGATGCATTGAGGCGAGCATTTCGTGTGCCTCTTCTGGGTGTTTGGCACAGTTAACGTTTGGGATGGTTTGGAGCAGCTCAAAGGCTCTACGTCTGCAGCAGCTGGGTGGAGGTGGGAGTGACACCGCACTCCTCTTGTGACCCCTTTGGGGCAGAGCTGGGAGCCCTGCACTCCCTCTGGCTCTCTCTGCATCAAATTAATCCTTGGCAGTCCAAAAATCCAGAGTGTGGCTGAGCACTTTGTCCAGTTTGGTAAGTGAAGGCTTGCATCAGCTTTGCAAATCATCTGGAAATCAAGCAGGTCTGCTCCCCCCTTCTCCAGCTTTCTAACGGAGAATGGCTGACAGCTCCGTCACTCTTCAGGAAGAGTCAGTACCGGGGTAAGAGGGTACCAAGCGGGGATGGTTCAGCTCTAACACGTGTTGGTCTTGTGCTTCCCGTGCCATGCGCTCGCTGGATGCTGTAAAACCACAGACATGGTGATGTGATGTCCCCGTCTCTGTCCTGTGCCGCAGCACTCCGGCCGCGGGTCCCTTCTCGCTCGGTGGCCGGGGTGTGCGGCAGAGCTGCTGTGCGGAAGGGCTCAGGGCTGAATGCTTCTCCTCCCGGGCACAGGAACTTTACGGACCAGCTGCGGAAGATCTCCAAAGATGCAGGGATGCCAATCCAAGGCCAGCCCTGTTTCTGTAAATACGCCCAGGGTGCAGACAGTGTGGAGCCCATGTTTCGACACCTCAAGAACACCTATTCGGGGCTTCAGCTCATCATTGTCATCCTGCCAGGGAAAACGCCGGTGTACGGTGCGTCTGGGGCAGGGGCGAGCAGGGAAAGGAGAGGGGCTTTGCTCTTGCTCGGCAGGGCTGGCTCTGCTCCTCCCACAGCGGTTTCTCTCCCCGTTTCCGAGGATGCTGCTGGAAGCAGTGCGTTGCTGATTGCCTGTCTGTTCACCTGCTTCCTCTGCCCGCAGCCGAGGTGAAGCGCGTTGGGGACACCCTCCTGGGAATGGCCACGCAGTGTGTCCAGGTCAAGAACGTGGTGAAAACCTCCCCGCAGACCCTTTCCAACCTCTGCCTCAAGATCAACGTCAAGCTTGGCGGGATCAACAACATCCTTGTGCCTCACCAGCGGTTCGTACGGCTGCTGCCTCTTGCATTTTTGGGGCTTGTTTCTCAAGTCCCTCAATGGTGCTGCCTGCCTGGCTTTACCTGGGGAAAAGGGGGCCTGTGGGCAGCTGCATGAAGTAACTGTTTGAAATGGGGGTTTGCAGCCTGTCTTGCCTTGTAATGAGCTGTTGGTGTGCCCAGGCCAGAGCCTGGAGGTCAGGAGAAGTCCTCTGTGTGATCTGCTTGCCTCCTTTGGGCTGTGCATCACCCTGGGATGGCCCCAAAAGGCTGACTGCTGCTTTCTCTTCTCTCCCACCAGCTCTGCCGTCTTTCAGCAGCCGGTGATCTTCCTCGGGGCCGATGTCACTCACCCGCCGGCAGGAGATGGGAAGAAACCCTCCATAACGGCTGTAAGTTCCCTGTCCAGGGCCAGGCTTCGTGCCCAAGAGCTCTGCAGGGATGCAGGAGCTGGAATGGGACTCGTGTCCATAAAGGGGCTGTGTCCCTGCTGTCCCCATGGTGACACTTCTCAGGGTGGCCCCATGCCCTATCGGGTATTTCAGTCCCACTCCAGGGGTGGTGGGTCCCCAATCCCCTCCTGCCTCCACAGAGGAGCTGCGGTTTTGGGGAGCTGCTGTGAGAGGTGGCAGGGGCCAGGAGAGCTTGCAGCTGCCAGCAGATGGGGCTCGTGATGTGCCGAACCCCGGGAGCGCTGTTGGACAGGGTGTGCGAGGAGCCCGGTGCGCCGCTGTGCTCGCCGGAGTCATCCCTGGGCATCCCAGTCCTGCAGTGCAGCCCTAGGAGGGACCTTCCCCAGGCAGGAGAGCTGGGGAGAACTGGGGTGACGGGGCTGCTTCAGAGCCTTTTGGGGAGGAGCGTTTCCCGTCACCCCAAATGAATAATGAGCATCCATCGAGTGAAGCGCCGCTCGCATGCCGGTGAGGCTGGGTGGCAGCTCCTGCCCTTCATGGGGCTCTAAGACGTTGCCTTGTGCTCGTTGCGGCGAAGGAGAGTGTCAGGTTCTCGTAGCGTCTGTTTTAATTAAGCACGTCAGCATTTTCCTATTAAGTTCTTAACTTTCCAGGACTCATAGCTCAGGTTTTCCTTGGCATGCAAATGCATCTTTGGAGGAGTGTTTTTTTCTTAATTAGAAAGGGTTGGGAAATGCTTTTGGCTGTTTGCTGGAGGTGTGGGTGGGACAGAACAGTCTGTTTCCTGGCGGCGGCACTTCCACTCCGAAAACATTTTCTGTGTTTTTTTTGTACAGGACCACTGTGGGGGTTTTTTTGTTAATTTTTGTAAAAGCTTTTTTGAAGCTGCAGGGGAGGAGAAGGGTCGAGCCTTCAGATGGCCTTGATCTTGTCCTTGGTCCGTTGTTAATTAGACAATAGAAGGGGGTCCGTGGCTGAGGCCAAAGGAAACATTTCTGTTGAGCACATCGGCTCCACTGGTGCAGCCCAGACCCTAGAGCTCTGTTTGCGAAGCAAAAGTGAAAGTGGCGCTGAGGGCAGGGGCAGCAGGCTCAATGCCGCTGAGGATGTGGGGTCTGCGGTGCTTTCCCTCCGCGTGGGGGGACGTGGACCGTGTGGTGCAGCGAAGCAGCCGGGCATTTGCCTCCCAGCATGGGCCAGTACCTGCTTTGACGCCCACGACTCACGCTGCGCCCCCAGCCCTGCGTCACGGCTGAGTCCGGCTGCTCTCAGCCTCTTTGCCCTGACATCTTTGAGGTCTCCCCTCCAGAGCACCCGGCTGCGACGGGAACTCCCTGCTCGACATCTGCCGCCCGGTGACTCAACCCCGCCGTGTCCTCGGGAGGCGGCAGCGCCGGCGGGGCAGACCACAGCTGTCTGGGGCAGCTCTGCTGCCTGCAGCCGAGCGAGGGCAGGCGCAGGGACGTGATGCTGGCAGATGCTCTCTGCAAACGTTGACCTGATTCAGTCACCTTTTGGGCAGAGGGTCTCTGGGCAGCCCAGGGCGGGCAGGGCAGTTGTGCCGCAGTCGGAGGGGTAAGGACCGGCTGACAGCAGAGCTCCCTGGTGTTGCTGTGACACAGACATCAGCAGCAGCTGTTACAGGAGCGGCATTGCAACTGCAGGTGGGGTTTTGTACCCTGGGGGTGTCATTGCCCTGGGGAAACAGCAGAGCAGAGTTTGGGGTCATGCAGTCCTTCATGGAAGCTAAAAACCTCTGGAGTGAGGGATGGAAGGAGAAGGGTTTAGGCAGGCGGAAAGGGCAGCCCCGCTTCCCCCTCGCCCCTCCGCTTTTCGGCAGGAGGGGTGATGTTGGGACAGAGCAGCAACAGCCCCCGCGGCCACGCCGCTCAATGGCACCAGCCAAGTTGTCTCACTGGAAATTCCCGTAAACACCACAAAGGGCACGGCAGAGTGTGAAACTGGGACGTGGCCATGACCAGGGATGCCCTTTTTGGGTGCTAGTTGCCTGCACAGTATTTGCTGTCCCATCTCCTGATCTCTGAGCTCGGGTGCTCTGCCCACTGCCAGCTGTGGGTGTTGGAAGCAGGTGGAGGCTGGAAATGTCCCATGTCCTCTCCTTCCTTCCCGTTGTAACGTGTGGGCCTGGCCTGTCTCTGTCGCTGCAGGTTGTGGGCAGCATGGACGCCCACCCCAGCCGGTACTGTGCCACGGTGCGCGTGCAGCGTCCTCGCCAGGAAATCATCGAGGACTTGTCCTACATGGTGAGGGAGCTCCTCATCCAGTTCTACAAATCCACCCGCTTCAAACCCACCAGGATCATTTTCTACCGTGACGGTGTTCCTGAGGGGCAGCTCCCACAGGTGAGGACCCCTCGGATGCCCGTTGGCCAGTGGGGCTGCACCGGCTCCTGCGGGGTTCCCTGCGGATGCATGGGGACGGCTGGGTGATGGTGTATCCCCTCACTCCGTGTGCGCTTGTCTCTCCAGATCCTTCACTATGAGCTCCTAGCGATCCGAGACGCCTGCATCAAACTGGAAAAGGATTACCAGCCTGGCATCACCTACATCGTCGTCCAGAAAAGGCATCACACCCGTCTCTTCTGTGCAGACAAGAACGAGAGGGTGAGCGCCGCGGGGGGCCGGGGCTGGAGGCAGCTGATTCATCTCTGGCCTTTAGGAAGAGCCAGCCCTGACTTTGCCGAGGGGAAAGCTCAGCGCTGGCAGGCAGAGAGCTCTTTCTTGAATGAAACACGCTGCTCGGTTGACTCCTGCATCCATGTGGATTGGGCTGCTTCTAGAAACCCAGACAGCTGTTTGCTGTTATTATGAGTTACTGGGTGCTGATGATCCTGGTGACTCTCTTGAAATAGCCTCTGTCAGCTTGAAAACATCTGTTGTTTTGGTGATAGCTGTAGCCGCTGACGTGACAGAATGAATAACCCCTTGCTTGCTCACAGCTTGTTCATGTGTGCTGTGCAGTAACATTGATTGCTGTAGCTTTTCCTAGATGTGATCTAAATTTAGTGGTTAGATCTAGTCGAACCAGACTCTGGCTCTACCTGGCCATGAAGATCTAATCTTGGGAACTGAGGACAGTTTTTGATCAGGGTGCAAAAGCCCCAGTATCTTCTGGCAGAGACTCTAGCTTACGCTCTCCACAGAGATCCGTCGCTCACTTAATCCTCATTTCTGCAGTAGGATGGGCCAGTGCCCAGCCCTCACCCTGCCTGCTTTCCTTCTGATGCCGTTTGCTCTATCTCCATGTCATGCCTGGTGTTGATGCTAGCAGCAAATGCCAGCAAGCCTGTTCAGGCAGGGAGCAGAGTGGGATGAGCTGCTTCTGTCCCCCCTTAAAGGGCACTTGGGGAGCGGCTCTGCACGGTGCTCTCAAACTAAGATGCTGAGATGGGGACCCTGCGCCGTGGCCCTGGTGCAGGGTGGGTGTGTTACAGACAGTGCTCTGGGCAGCTGGAAATAACCAAACTCTGCAGTGCTTGGGTCTCTCTTTCTATTCCCTGTAGATTGGGAAGAGCGGGAACATCCCAGCGGGAACAACAGTGGATACAAATATCACCCACCCCTTTGAGTTCGACTTCTACCTGTGCAGTCATGCAGGCATTCAGGTACCGCGCTGTGGAGCTGGCTGTTGTGGTGCTGCTGGTTTTCTTCGGCTGTTGTTGCAGATTGCACTCTCGTGCATCTGACCCGGCCCTGTCACAGCCTCCCTCCGGCACCGGGGACGTGGGCAGTTCGGTCCAAGCTGCCCTTGCGGTGGTTTGGCGAGCAGGTCCTGGGATGGCGCTGCTGCTGCGTTATGTGGCACGTACTCGATTTCTCTCCTGGAGCCAAGGATCTCTCCTATGAGATTTTCCTCCTTCAGAGTGGCCAATTCAGCAGCTTGTCAGCTGGCGTCTGAGCGTGCCGGGCTCGCTGGGGCGCCTGGTTGTCAGCAGGGACCTGTTGTCTGGCCGTGGGCGGGAGAGCTGGGGCCAGCCATCCCTGGAACAGGCAGCCTGATTTGCAGCTGGCTTTCTTCAGGCAGCCAAGATTAGTCAGGAACCGTACTGAAAAAAAATTGCACTCATTTAATCTACAGCTGCTTCCGCAAGGGAGGTTTTTTGGCTTCCTCTCCCCCTGCAAGGACAGCGGGGAGCTGGCCCGGTTCGGCGGGGAGCCGGTGTGATACGTGACGCAGTGGGCTGTGCGGTGCCGGGAGCTGGGGGCGGCAGCGCAGAAGCACCGGCAGTGCCTGGGCACGGGGCAGCTGCGTTAATGGTTTGCACCTCGGTGCTAAGGGCTTCCCTGCCTCGTGGTGCTTGTGCCCGTGTGGGGTTCTCAAATTAAGGAAGCACAGGCATCTCTCCTGCCCAGGCTGCCTGCTGGGTCGTTTGGATCAGGGAGGGGATGATGAGGATGTGAGGCAGCTGCCTGCGTCCGGGTGCAGGCAGCACCTCTCACATTGCCCCTCTCCTTCCCAGGGTACAAGCCGGCCATCCCATTACTACGTCCTCTGGGATGACAACCGGTTCACCGCGGATGAGCTGCAGATCCTCACGTACCAGCTGTGCCATACCTACGTGCGCTGCACCCGCTCGGTCTCCATCCCGGCCCCGGCGTACTACGCCCGACTGGTGGCGTTCAGAGCGCGGTACCATCTCGTGGACAAGGAGCACGACAGGTGAGGGGGCTCTGCCCGCGGCCCCGGGAGGGCAGACCCCAGGGATGGGCAGGGGGCATGGGTGCCCTGCCATGGTGTTTGAAAGTGCCTCTGTCGGAGCAGCGCGGCAGCAGGCCCTGTTTGGTGGGGGAGATCCACACGTAGCTGCATCCTCTTAGGTCCCAGCCTAGGAGGAACTGGGGGTAAAGGAGGGTTAAATCCCATCCTGAGCTCACCCCGGGCTGGAGGAGCATCCCTGGGGTGTTTGAGCGTTACCAGCCACCTCGAGGTGCCGGAATCTCTGCGGTGCCGGGCGCGGTCACCGGCACGCGCAGCATCCCCGTACTCTGCAGTGAGATGCCTTCCTGTGCTGCCAGCGCTCGCGGCCTCTGGTCTCCAAGGGGGTTTCTCAGTGTTCCTGGGCGGGGGGAATATGAAATAATTATGCAGTGATTTCCTTGATTTTCAGTGGCGAGGGCAGCCATATATCTGGACAGAGCAACGGCAGAGACCCCCAGGCCTTGGCGAAGGCTGTGCAGGTTCATCAGGACACTTTACGTACCATGTACTTTGCTTGAAAGCCTAACTTTTGTTACCTCACTCAAGAAAGCTTTCAGATTTGTAGGAGCCATACAAAAAAGGAAGCATTGGGACACCTTGGTTTTTTTCCAATGAGAAATCACTGCAGGGCAGGCAGCGTCGATTCGAGGCAGGAGACCAGCACCACGGGACAGAAAGATCCAACACCTTTGTAGGATTGGAAGAGACTGATGATTATTTTTTTAATTTTTCTGGCTTTGCAAAATTTTGACCTGACCAAACACATGAAGGCATTCAAGGAAGGGATAAACTCCCAGGAGGCGGAAGCAGGTTTTCATTTTTAAGATGCAATACTATAGACTCCTGACTGTGAAATGGTGGATTTGGTCCTCCGTTGCCCACCAGGCGCTGGTAGGTATTTTTTGTGGGGGTTGGGGGGAGGGGATTTTTAGAGCCTTAAAACAGAAGACTAGATTTATAAAACTAATATTTTAGAATATGAGATGCTTTAATGGGTTAAGGGGAAAAACAACTAGTTTGTAGGAGAATTCTAACACTAACAGTTCCCCACCCCTGAATAATTCCCCCCATATAATGTAAGGCACCCTAGCACTTAGCTCAGAACTGAAAACTGTCTTCCTTGTGTTAAAAGCTAGTTAGCTGCTGCCATTTGAAGCAACAGTCACAGACTTTTCCATGGGTGAGTGCCTTACTATGATGCTGCAAAATTTCAATGTTTTTAATCTTGTAAGGAAAATAGTAATCTTGTCTTGATGGTGGTCCATATTTCCATCGGAAGGAGTTAATTTCTATGGTCCTAAGTTGCAGTTTGTGTTAGATCATGACCTCACGGTGGTTAAACTCCATTGAAAGATGTGCACTTTCATATAGGACACGTTTAATGGCTGCTGACCCATTTTTGTTTCCAATGTACTACTTGTTATTTAAAACTGTTTCTGACAAATGGGGGCATCTTCATCCCATGAGGACAGAAATCGCTAACGATCTTTTTCTTTTTTTTTTTTTCCTGAATTTTTATGATGGACACCGGGATTTTTTTACTAAACATTATTTTTATATGATACTGAGTCTGTTGCCAAAATACACAAGTCATTAACATTCTCAGAGTTTACATCACCGCACTTCCTGAGGCTGTGCGCTCACGCCAGAGTTTTCTAACGTTTTCTGTCCGATGAGTTTTACCAACTGCAGTCCGTGCAGCGCCGGGTACCCCTCAGCGCCTGTCTGCCGTGTGCGTTCGGCACGCGTCTGCCCGGGTCGGCTGCTTTCTGAAGTACCACGTACCCCAGCTCCAGCACCTCCAAACTGTCACCCTCTCTGCTGCTAGGTTTTGCTGCTCTTTGTGTCATGGTATCACTGATCTCATGCACAGGTTTTTTTATTCTGAAAGCACACCAGATTTGTTCCTTAGTCAGAATGATGAAATCCTTGTTATTGTCATGGGGGAAACTCCTACTGATTTGTGTTTGTAACAGGAAAAAAGCCTTTTTCCCAACAGTAACATAGCGACTGCTTTTCAGACTCATTTTGCTGCGCAGAATGACCATTATGCACAGCGGGGCAGTAGTAGCACCTCATTACCAATATCATGTGGGCAGATTATCTGGGGTTTTTTAATATGAAAGTGTGCACAGCGCTTCCTTCAAGAGAAAAAAAATGACGCGCACACTCCTACCGAGCTCTTAAAGGGAAGAGCTCTGTTGTCGTTTTACTGCCAAACGTGAACGCGTTTCCAAGGCAGGTCCACCACAAGCACTGCCCCTCATCCGTACGCATGGATAGAAGCACACCTTTTCGTTTTGTACTTTCTGACCTTTAAACTTGCCTTGCCTTCATGAAAACCACATTGGTCATGTTGGCCCATTGATCTGTCCTAACACCGGGAATTCACTCTACCTGTTTTCTTTTTGGGCAACGTGTTTGTGAAAAATGAAGACATCAATATGCTATGCAAACTAAGTGCTGAGCCCACTGATGTCACGTTTTGTGAAGATCCTACGTTTAGCACAGTCCTATTTTTCCTCAAGACTACAGTATTTGGTTCATATTCTCCTTTGCACCTTGTGTCAACCTCCACTGCTGTATATCTGCAAGGTGACGGGGAGGAGACCAGGAACTATTCATGGTCAGTAGGGTAGTGAACTCTTAGGAGGGCTTTTAGAGAGTAGGGAATGCATCAACACTAACTGTCAACATGAGAAGCCTACATTCCTATACACAAGTGCCTGCATAGTGACACAAATTCAGCACCTCTCCATCTCATCCTCAGAACTCTGGCTTATGTTCATTGAAAGCAAAATGATCTCAGAGGGGCTGTACCCGCTCACCTTGTGTTAGAAAGCCCCTCGTTAGGAATAAAACCGGGGTTAAGGTCAAGGTTCTCTCTGCAAATCAGTTTGTTCACCAGCATTACAACGGAAAGCGCCTGGCTGCTGTTCTGCAGCGAGGGGCAAAGGTATTTTGGTTTCTAGTTTTTATTTTAGTGTTTTAGTTGGGTTCTAGAATTCTGAAATGTCTTTTAGTAGCTGTGGCATAGCACGTGCCATTTTTAACCATTTGAAAAGAGACAGTGTGGGCATTTACAGAAACAGCTTGTTGCTCTGTAACAATTTTTTTTAACCTTGAGACTTGAAATGTAAAATGGACCTTTAAGATTTGCACTCATTTGTAAGGTGGCTGTTCATAGAAAACTATGAATGAAGACTTGCTGATGTAGCACCTACTTTTAACAGCAATTTTAACTACACAAAAGCTTCACAGCTTCTGAAACTCTCAGCTGTTGACTTGCAGATCGTGTTCTGCCCTTATTTGACCCTCTGCGTTGGGTTTTCATGCTTTTGAATAAATAAAAAAGCCAAACTCAAGTAGCTGCTGTGCCCTTTAAACCCTGTTTCCATTTTGAAGAAATCTAGAAGGGGTTTGAGTTACCCGCATGTTTTGTATAACGGACTATGCACTGTACCTTCTACGCGGCTCCGGCATTCAGCATTTCTACCCTTTTCTTGTCCGAGATGCAAACGAGTAACTGCATGTTGAGGTGCTGTGCATTTTGCTACCCATAGCGTATAGGTGTTAACCCAGATCCATATCAGGGTTTGTAGTTAGCCACAACCCCCACACGGACATCCCGAATGGCTCCCGAGTCTCTGCCTTCTCCACGCGCACGTGTTCCTTCTGCAACTGGAAACATCGCCGGGTGCATGCAGTTCTGTGGGAAGAGGAGTAACTTTCATTTTCCTGTCAGTTGTTGAATGCTGTTTGTTTCTCTTATCTCATATCTGAACGTAGCGGGGGCGAGAGGGCAGGGCGGCTCTCTCCCCAGAGCTTCCAGGGGCGGTCGGGGTGTTCTGGTGTTCGCAAGCGTACGACCTGATGTCTTAGTGTCAAAAAGCCCAAGCATTCAACGTTGCCTCGCGGAAGGTTTTCTTCTTGGAAAATTAGCGTGAAATAAAAGAATGTGATTCTTTCAGGAAGGGAAGCCAGACAGCAGGACAGCAATAAACAAGTGAAATTCATATCTTGCCTGAGTGATTTGCACTTCAATAGTTGTGAAAGAAAATTTACGGGACTCCAGTGCTTTTGTGTTCAATTTCTAGCCCCTTTCGTACCTCCTTTATACGAGCAAGTGTTGAACTGTACATAGGGTGTTTACAAGACACTCTGTTGGGGTTGTTATTTTTGTTGTGGTTTTTTTTTTTTTTTTGCTTTAGCTTGAACTCTGTATGGTCCATTTGTTAAATAGATGTGAACAGTTGATGTACAGTACTTACTAAACAAGCAGCAGCACAAAACTTATTTTATTAAGAAGATATGGCTTATATTTTAAAGGGTGAATATCAATTTTTTTTTTTTTTGTATGCGTGGAATATTAAGACTGGTAAAGAGTAACAAAATCCTTGGATTAGGCCAAAAGAAAATACTGTAAGATCATAACCACCTCTTTATTAAAGAAAACGGTATGATTAAAGAGCTCCAGAACATTGTATTTACATTTGATTTGATTGCCTTTGTGGATTTTTCTTTTTTTTTTTGCCTTGGTCCTGATTTTTGCTTGCAACTTTGATTTTGCAGTCCCAAGTGTCTGTTACCCTGTAACTGTTGGCAGAAGACCTAAATAAAAGCAATGTGAACATGTTGGGGTGACACTCCTGAGTCAGATTGCGTGGGGATGGTACGTGCGCAGTCCTGGCCGTTCACTCAAGAAGGGCTCGGGGACAACCAGTGAAATGCTGACGGGAGCTGAATTGCACCAGATACTGTGGAAGATCCAAAACCCCTCACTTTCCAGATTTCAGTTTAATGAGGGAAACACTTAAGAGAACAAATACGTGCTTAAAACTTCTTGGAATATGGCAGCCAATTCCACTTTTTATTAAAATGTCATCTGTTGGAGAACTGACTTCATTTGGGCTCCTTGGGTTATTGGATACCCAAAGCGTACATCAAAATATGCTGCTTCTCCGGCTACGCTGCGTGCTTTGGGGGCTATAAAGGATCCTTGGCTCCAAGGCGCTTTAAGGACAGATTTGAGACTCCTTTTGGGTTGGGGTTAAGCTTAATCCTCTGGGTTTCTGTGCTGTGTCATGTTTTACATTTCCCCGCTTTGGAATTCCTTGCCAGCGTCTTAGTCCTCTCCACAACCAGAGCTTATGGTTGTGTCTTAGGGCCCAGCACCGGAGGTTGTTTGCCATCCTCTGAATTCTTTGGATCTGCTTGTGCTTTACCTTGCAAACGTGTATTGACATACCTTCAGACGATGAATTATTTAGCAGTTGAGCTGTAACTGTGGGTATTTGAATAATGCTAAGCAATTTTAAGGAAGCGCTTGCTAATGGCATGCACGTACTCGCTAGCTAATTTAGTTGAACTGTAGCATGCAGAATGCGTTATACTGAACTGAGCAGCTGCACAGATTCTGCACACATACTCCTGCTGTTTTTAATGTTATATCACCTCTTCTTTAAATCCTGCTACATAATAGAAATCTTTTGCAGTTTCAAGGGGACTGTTTGTGTGAGAGAGGTAGAACAGAAAATTGTGCCTTGAGCAGCTGGGTCTGAAGTCCTGGAAAACAGATCGGACTCCTCGGTTTCAAATGTTAGATTGGCATTTGAGCCCGGGCCCTTGGTTCCGATTACAGTGTCCTAAGCTGCAGAAACAGAAGTGCTTGCATGCCTCTAAAGTACGTGCATTTTGCAGAGATGTCTCCCTCCGCCATATCTCCTTGATCTTGGTGATCACATTTCCCCTTCCCTCTCAGGATTTCAGTTAAGGAAATATTCTAGTAGTTTACTTTTAATTTGCATGGGTTTAAAATCCTTACTGTGTAGCTTACCTGACAACTAAATTTACACTTTTTAAGACTAATTTAGCTGGCATTCTCCAGGATGGTCGTTCTTAATGATGATTCTGAAATCTGGATTATGAATCTCAAACTCGTGCTTCTGCTGGCCCAAAATTCCAGTTCTTCAGTACCTCCCCAGCTGCCTCTCACCCTACCAGGAAAGGTGACATCGTTTTTTCATAACAACTTGCAGGTTCAAGCCTGCTGGGACTAGCCTCAATATACTGTTCTTACCAAAAAATGATCTTTTGGGGCAGGAGGAACTAGAGATAAGGGTGCCACTGCCTGCCCCAGCACTGAGCCTGGTACATCCAAATCGTTTCCCCACGTGCACACAATTGCTTTGCTCCTTTCACCCTCTGCTCGTTTGGTGACAGTTTGTGTCCCAAATCTATAACAAAGTATTACTAAACATTGTTAAAACCAATTGCCAAAAACTGAGAAAAGGGCAGACGTATGCTCTGAATTCATGCTGACCTAGTGAACGATAGCCTTTGTTCTTCTCATCAACCCTAGTTACTTAGAGCCTCATTGCTCCTCTGCAAATGGGAAAAATAAACACAAGCCTGATGTCAATCCTTTGGTTGTTATGGGAATGTCGAAGGATAATGTGCATTTATCAGGTTTTTTAGTCAGTTCAGTGTACACTTGTCTGATGTCTTTACATCTCACTCCCCGAGAAGGCTGTTTTCACGCCTTGCGGGAGGAAGGCTGCGTATTCACACGTGCACCCTCATTATCTGCAGCAGCGTGTAATATTTTAGCCTCTCCTACAGTTGCCTGGCTTTGTGCTTCGCCCTCCAAGCCCTCCTGTCGGCCCAGGCTGCGGCTCTCTCCCCATGTTCTCGCAGGGCCGTTTTGCAGGATCCCCTCCAGTCACCTCAGCACCGCAGTCATACACGATACGTGCGTTACCGGGTTCTTCAGTGCAGAGGAAGAAGCCAGCGTGTTCAGCCAGTGTTCCGGCAGCGCGTGCGGAACGTGCCAGCAGCCGTCGGAGCGCCCGTCCAGCGCGTTGCTGCGTGCTATGAACGGGGGAATGCTCAGTGTTCTACGTTCTTGAGCGTGACTAAGGCCGAGGCGTGAGTTTCCTTCTGGTAGGGTTAGTGAGGATTAAAAAACCAGCGACGTAATTCATTGGGAACTGGGCTACAAGTCCTAAGAGCCGTCGTCTGCCACAGCCGCCGCCGCGTGTGCTCGGTAGGCTGGAAGGAGGGCACGGCCCGCCGCCGGTGCCGTTTCTAGTTCTAGTTGAAAACGCTCCTCTCGGAGGTCGCGGGGGGAAGCCAGCCCCGCGCTCCCCGGTGGGGCCCGAGGGTGCCCGCGCTCAGCCCCCGCGGCGAAGGCGGCAGGTGCGGGCCCGGTGTGCCGCCGCGGGGCGGGGGCACGGCCAGCCCCCGTTCTCCCCGCACAGAGGCGCTCCGCGGGAGCCGTCGGTGGCCGACGGCCTCACCCCGCTCCTCGCCTTCCTCCCGGTCCGGCCCGGCCCGGCCCCGAGGG
>VYZW01000905.1:47610-61965 GCA_013401315.1 Balaeniceps rex | reverse complement strand
CGGGTTCGTCTCCGGGGTGGAGCGGGCGGGGAGGAGTTCTGCCCCGCCGGCCGGGCGCGGGGAGCCGCGGAAGCCCCCGCGGGGTAGCTCCGGTAACCGGGGAAAGCCAGGCGCCGCGTCCTGCTTGGCTGCCTGTTCTCCTGTGCCGGGGAGAATTAATTTTTTGTATTTCATAACGAGTGTTTCCCAGGCAGCGGCTGTAGGCCGGCTTGCATAATCCCGTAACCGTGACGATGTCTTTGCCATACCGCCTTGAAAGCTGAAGCTTTACCTACGGAACGGGCAGCCACCCATAGGTGCTCGTTTCAGCATCTTCTACCGGGCAAATATGAGACACTTAGCCGCTGTGTGGTGAGTCGCTGGGCTCTAGAATTCCAAGGCTAATGGCACGTGCCTTTGGGAGTAGTGCCGCGCAACCGCCAAGCCGAGATCGCGACGTTTTTGCCTTCGGTTGTTTGATCCTTTTATGTTGGAAGCACGTGCTTAGTATTTATAAAGCGTGTGTTTAAAATGTGTTTTGAGAGTTGGAGAAGGAACTTCTGCTTCAGTTTATCGAAAGAATTTGTCTTCTGACAGAAAAGTGGAAGGAGAGTTCAGATTTGGGCTGTGTTTAGTTCGTGACGTGGCTGGATGGCAAAGGGGATGTCAAAACTACTCGGAGTTCCATTTCTGTCGCTTCAAGAGGTGCCACAGCTAGTGAAAATAGGAGCATGAGGCTGAAGGTGTCGATGCAAAACATGCATTTTCATCTCTTCATTTGTAACTTCTGTGGAGATTGAAGTTAATGATGGATTTAGCTGGAAAAACTTGCCGCCTCAGCTGCGTCCTTGCTTAGTGAGGTATATGGTGGAGTTGAAACCATTTTGGGAAGGTGCTGGCTTTTAGCAATCTGGTGGAATTCAGATGGTATGCTCATAGTCTGTATGTGTTAAATAAACTTTAATTATAACCTGGTGTAATTCTGGTTGTCTCATAATCAGAAACAGATTTGCAAGAGTAGCATGTAAACCTTCTAGTTTTTCTTTGGTGTGAGTTTGCCCGTTGTTAGGCTGTAATATGTTACATTTCAGCAACGCGTGCTGTTAGGCAGTGTTCCTGATGGGCTCGGCCCACTAAGCGCTGTGCTCAGCGTGATGGATGTTTCTTTCCTCATCTGCTCTGTAATGAGGGAAGCGTTAAGTGCAATGTTAACGTTCCGTGTTTCAGGGAACCTTCTGGCTGTCAGGCACCAGTACTGGAACAGGAGGACACAAACCGTCCTTGGCGGAGCAAATAATGGTTAAAGTTCTGGCATAAAAAGGGAGAAGGACATTGAGACGTGCTTCCTTTTCTGTGTGTGAAGGGGAAAGTACGGGATAGAATAAGCAGAGTGGGGAAACAAAGGTAGGGTTGTGAGTGTACCTGGAGTAAAGGATGGAAGCGTGTGCCAGGACATTTTAGGTGAAGCAGTGCTGTAGGTGTCTTCCTGTTTGCGTGATAGGCTTAGCCTATGAAATCTGGAAAGTTTGCCTCTTCTAGTCCAAATAATTTGAACATAGTTTAAAGCAGAAGAGGGGTGTGAAGCCAGCTGTTCAGGGTGCAGGCTATGGTGAAATCAAGTAAACTGAGGAATAGTAAGAAAATGCTCACTATAAAAAGGTGAAGGGAAATAAAAGCAGCTCTCGGTAAAAGGTTGAATTCAGTGTCATGCATCATACTTCCACCAGGAGAGTGTTAAGTAAACTTCCAAAAGGCAGGTATATTAAACAGTGAGGATGCTCCGTGGTATAACTGAGTCAAATCAGAGCGCTGTGTATGTCTTCATTTACATTTCATAAATTGTTCCTTCAGAGTTCACAGCTTTTTGTGTTAAGTGTCAAATTGGGTTTTCCTGGCTCTAGTAATGGTATGTTTTTAATGAAGCACTACAGATATCATTAATCTTCTGTTTGCTTTTCTATACAAATTTTGGGCAGATAAAATTCTGAGAATTTGCTTTTCTCTTTCTGTGTTAAGAGTAGTGATTTGGGAGGACCATTTTTGTGGGTGGGGTAGAGGAGGGAAGCAGAATGAATCATAAGTGCCTTCAAAAGTTACTCTATTCCAGAACATGTGTGATGGGAGTTACAGTGGGACTTTTCCTCCGGAGCTGCAGTGGAAGCTGACTCACAATATGAACTTTACAAATTCTTTCATCCCCATAGCTTTACTTTCTCAGTGGTGAAGGTATCAGGTTATTTCTTGAGCTAATTTCCAGTATGAATTTAAAGAAATGACAGGAATACATGGCTTGTATGCCTTTGGACGCATGTGGTATGCATTTAAACAATACTCTTATCGAACCGCAGTCTCCCACTGATTCCTACAGCGAGGAGCTGAGAGTCAGCGGCAGTTGAGGTTTTGGAATCTTACTGGATAGCCTGAAAATTCAGCTGATAGTCCTAAGACTTGTATTGAATCTGGAGTGAGAAGTAGCAGCAAGCAGGGTGACTTGCCAAGTGATCAGAGATGTCTTGATAACTGAAGTAATTTTTCTCTCTCCTTAGACTAGGCTGTAAAACCAAACTGTCATGCAAAGCATTTACCTCAATTAAAGAAAAGGTTATAGTTGGATGCAGGTCAGTTTTGTTCTTAATGTTCTTCAGTCATAGTTTCTCATTTCTTTGTGCGCTAATGCATTTTCGTGAAGATTATGAAATTAGTAATGAATTTATCGCTTCTTTCAGTTTTATTCACATGCAAAACTTGTTAGGATGTAAAGTAAATTTTAGTATTATGTTTAAAGAACTTTTGTTTAGTAACTGTTAAAACTGTATTTTGTTCTGCAAGGGGCTTACTGGTAGCGGGGTTCAAAATTGAGTGATAATGACCGTGTGTCTCGGATTTTGCTGTTCTGCTCTTAGATATTTTTCAGACAGTAAGTTGGAAAAAGGGGAACTGCTTACATCTTAAATTTGAAACCTAAATAGCAGGTAGATGGACAGCACGTTTCACTCTCTCCATACCAGCCATTCAAAGTTAGTGAGTATGGGGGAGGAATTAGTAGTTTTCAAAACAGTAAATATGAAACCAGGAAAATAAAAAGGAGTGCATTAATAATTGCGTATTTTCTTATAAAGTGGGGTTTTTAGCATAAATGCGAGTACATGTAGGTAAAGGTTTCTTCTGGTGGTGAAATGTGGTATATCTACGCACAACAATAAAGATTGTGTCCTTTTACCTTCCTGATTTTGTCTGTGGAAATACCTTGAAGGGAAAACCGTTGCTGTGTTTGTGTGGGTTGTCATGTTCTCTTCTCATAGAGTAGTTAGGTATTAACTTTACAATGTGCATAAAAGCTGCTTTTTTGAGCTTAAAGTTCTGTACAATTACATTTTTAATGGTTCAGAAGCATTTATTATCTTGTAAATGCTTCCAAAACACTTCACTGCATTTTCTGTAACTTTGTTAGGATAGAACAAGTTAGCACACTAGTATTTACTTGTACAGTTGGCTGTCACTGAGCATGGCATCAAAATGTTGGCTTTTGATGAGTTTTAACATGACTTATTATCTGAAACCTTAAAAAAAAAGGCCTAAATTGAGAGTAGGAATGTTTAGAAAATGTGGATTGCATTACTCATAAATAATGTAATGCCACCCAGCAAGGCTGCAGCTACAGAAATAAGGCAATTCATGATTTCTGGCATAAGGACCTCAATTATTGAAACCAACATTTAAATATAATCTTCCCTATCTATTTTTTAAATCTAGAATTAACTTATTTTTCGGTAGCGATAGGATTTTCTTTGAGCTCCACAGGCTGGGCCTCTGAGCCCAAGCAGAGGCCAGGGGCCCTCTGAAAGGGAATCGTTTTTATCCCTCCATCCTCTCCCCCCTCCATGGAGAGCTTTCTCCCATGTGCAGACTCCAGCCTGAGGATAGGATCTGTTAGACAAATCTGCCTGTGTTACTGAGCCAGAGTTTAAATACTATTTTACCTGGTAAGTCCTCTATCATGTGTTTAAGGCTGTTCAGTCGCCCATTCAATTAGAGATTTAGAACTGGTTTATAAACACAAATAAAACTTTTAAGTAATCATCTGTTAATATTTTTTGGTTTTATAATGCTGAAGCCGCAGTAGGAAAGAGGATGACTTTTTGCTGGAAGCTTGGTTCTGATGTCTCTTTCTGTAAGGAAAGGATTGTGTAAGGAAATCTGTATTTTCTATTAGCATCTTGCTAGAAATCAGTATTTTGCTTCATGCTGTAAAACTGTTTCGCATGCCAAAAGCTTCAATTTTCCGTAAAACGGTTTGTTGAAAGTATTTGCAGGTTTCTGTGCTTGTGCTCTTTCTGTTCAGGCTTTATTCCGATTAGGGCTTCGTTTGGTTGCTAGGTAGATTCAAGCCTGTGTTTTGGATGCATGCCAGATGTGTTCTATACTGCTGGCTGTATTGCCATAGAAAGTACAGTCAATTTTTGTTGTGTTTAATCTTTATTATAACATCTGTAATTCCAAAGAAGAAACGATTCTGATTCAGAGCTCGTTTAAACCATTAGAGGGACTTCCATATTGGTCTGGAATATGATCTGACTTTCATGGGAATTTTCAAATTGTGGATCTGAATGCCGACAACTGCAAGTTTCCACTGTTTTCAAGTTCTGTTGGAGTAAATGGTTCTGGTGGCGGAGGTGCCACATAATTGCACTTGAAATTAATTTCATTGTCCACGTATTTTTAACGTTACTCCAAACTTTAGCTGTTTGAAAAAGTTGTATCGGTATGAGTTTTTTCTTCAGAATGTATTTCATAAGCAATACAGTTATTCCATTTTAGCAATTTTTTTTTTAATGTTTTGAAATATTAGTTTCCTTGTTAAGCCCTCTAAAAGCGACAATTCCTTTTTCATCTCTTTAGGGGTTTTGTTGAAATGCTGGATTAAATATCAGCAAAGCTCTTCCAAATATTGTCCATCTCTCATCAGCGAGCTACATGGTTATGGGACGTAGGTCACTTGACGTGTTCCCCAGCCCAGTGCGGCAGGCACAGATAACCAGCTTACGTTCCTGTGCACGTTGGGCTGGAACAGTGACGTCCTGTATATGCCCATGGGACATACTGGGGTAAATCCCCTGTGAAATGCAACGGGGATTCAAGATACCTGCTTCTGAATGTGGCCGCAGTGGTAGGGAGCAAACCGTGGTCTGTGTGCGCTGCCGTACACAGCACGCCGTTGGGCACCGTTGGTAAATGTGGAACTTACCTGGCTTAGCATTTGTCTGTTTTGCAGGTATATCGTCAGGGCTTTTGCTCCTACTTGTTTATCGAGCGTTCACTTGTGAGAAAAAAGTCTTGCAACATTGCTGAAGGATGTTTATAAATAACGACTTCAGCAAATGCTATGAACAGTACTTTATGAGTTGATATACCTTTAGGTCCTGAAGAGACTTTTTTTTTCCCCCTAGCTTGTGTTATTACTGATTTAAATGCTTAGTTAAATATTTTCTCTGCAGATTTTTCCTGAATGTTTTCTAATGAGTAACCGTACATTCAGAAGGTTCAAGTTATTTAGTGGTGGATCTTACATCTTCTTGAAAAGTACTTCCTTGCCTTCCAAGAATGTCTGAAGCGTCAGTTTTAGTTCCTATCTGTATATTCGTTGTTCCGTGTTGTAAATCATTTGACTGTCAATGTTGGGGACTTTCCTTAACTGGTTTTATGAATTGAGCACTGTTCTGGCATGCTAAACAGACTTGATTTATGTTTTTTCTTGGATTTTTAAGAGCATACTAGGCATATGTACATATCTGATGCTCTAATGGCAGAGGAGTAATAGTTTCTTAAACACAAAGAAGTTTCTCCTAAAACTTCTCTTGTGGGCAGCTGAACAGTGCAGAGCTTCTCCTCTTCTGGAGGCACCGAGGGACCGAACGTTCCTCCATCCGCTGCAGAGTCAGGCCCTGCTGCGGTAATGCTTTTGCAAAGATTTTTGAAACTTTAACGGCTTTGGTTTTGTAATGGTTAAATAACATGAAGGAATAAGTCTGCCAATCATAGTCATTCTGTGCTATTTAGAATAATACTACTTTTAGTATTTTTGGTTCGTGTGTTTATTTCCATTAGCTTGACACAGGACTTAGGCATGAGGTTGAGTGAGTCATTGATACGATACGGGAGCAGTAGCTGTCCTCAGAGAGCGTCGCTTGTTATTTGTTTTATTGGGGTTTGAGTCACAGGTTTGAAGCCAGTGACACAGACTTTCACAACATGCAATCTGGCAATTTGGTGTATTTTGAAAGCAGGATATTCTGCGTGGGTACTGGTGTATTTGGACAGTGATAGCAGAATTGAATTACAACATACTCGTGTTTTTAAGTTAACTTGTCCAAGGGAGCATGTGTATTGCACAAAATGGTAGCAAACTCAGCTGATTTTTAAAAATGATTCATGAGTAGTGTGTAGAGCTGCGATTCCTATTCATTTGTTGGTCACTTAATTCCTCTTTACCAAAATCTGGGTTCTAACTTCTTCCAGGGTGAGCTGTTTCCTGAGGAGCCGTGTGTGGCGCAGCTGAACGAGTGAGGCTAAAGAAAGCCTTTGTCTAACAACTGGTATTTTCCTGTTTTGTTCACCACTGTTTTCCAAGGAGCAGAGGTTGGAGGCCTGCTTGCATACTTGGCTTTGGGTAGAGCATTTCTTTTATGACCCAGGATTTTGAAGCGCACCCTGCCTCATATTAGTAACTGAATATAATTTCTCTGTTTCGGGTTTTTGCCCCTGTGCAGTTGATCACTAGGATTCTGTTAATCTAAGCAAAGGGGTAGATAACGGGATAGCATTCCATAAAGGGGTTTATCTCTTCTCCAGCCCTCTCCAGCAGTTGAGCACTCAGTTAAAAAGTTCAACTTGGTGCAACTTCTAGAGGAGATGGTGACGCAGATTTCAGCCATGCTGTATTTCCCTGTTCCACGCGCTTCAGCTTCTTCACCTCATGAAGATTATCTTCACACTGACTATTTCTTCTGTGCTTACAGATTTTGGCAACTGTTTTTACATTTCACATGACTTTAACAAATGTGGAGGGGGGAGACAGGGCAGACCAGACTATAGCAACCTTTTCAACGTTATCTTTATTTCAGCAGTTTTGTTAGCATTTCCTACAGATGTGAACTAAATATAAACTATGGCATGTATGTCTTTGTAATATTAAAATAAGCTATTGAGTCATGTCACTCAAATGTTTAGTAGGAACTTTTTGCATATGCTTATATTCTGAAAATATATCTGGAGTAAATTGCAGAGCTGCTTTTACTCGTGTGACAGTATTAAAATGAAGAAAAAGTTGAAGAGAACAGATGCTTGGAACAATTTTTGCATAAGCATAGTCTGTGAGGGTGTTTTAAATGATGCTTCTTGTTTTATGTTTTTGTTTTAGCTCATGGCTCAAAGCCAAGCCCACTCAGAATTTTTTGGTAGGTTTCTGGGTAGAGCCAGACAAATGTTACCGTGGAACTTAGCTTTGATGTTCACCTATTCTGAGTACACGGTTTCCTTCAAGATAATGCGAATTTTTTTTTCCAGGAATGGTGGAGATTAATCAAAAGGCAAATAAGACATTTTTACGAGCACTTGACATTTTAACTCTTCTATGAAAATGAGTGGGCTGGAATTGCTATCTGCGTCACTGAGTAGGAGTAGAGGGGAGAACTTTTAACTAACTTAATCGAATGCTCTGTAAATCATGACATTTGTACAATGAGTAATTTTTTAAAACTCGGGCTACAAAGCATGTTGGTTTTGTTGTTGTTTCTTGACTGGAAAGGGAGATTTTTAGGTGGAAATACCAGTAGAAATTCTTGGAAGTGGGCTATGTTTACTACTGTGTTTGGTTTTGTAAGGCATGAATAACCCAGATCTTGAGCTGAGGATTCTCATCTAAACAATGCAAAGTAAGTTAAATAGATAGCGAGATGAGCATGTAACATGCATTACTAGACAGGCATTTTTAGCTGACTTTCAAAATACCCATCTCATTGCAGATTTTGATGGTTTCTCTGAGCAGCTGTGGGTATTCTTCTCTAATGCATAAGTAATCAAGTGGTTTACAATCCTGTGTCTTAATCTGAGTCTTTCTTCTTCTGGCCAATCGGCTTTATCAGTGCAGTTAGGCAGGAGGTAATGGTTTTGCTCTTCCTCCATTTTCAGCCAGCAAAGTTCAAGAATAATCTGTCTTCCAAGACTAAGCTAATAATGGCAATGAAATTAAAGAGTTTATCGCGAACAACATACATCAGTCCAGAACTGCTTCCATATTTTTGTATTCTGCAGCAACTTTGTTATTACTAGGGTGTTCAGAAAAGACTTGTAAAACTTTTTGTGTTTTAATGGCAGACAGGCTTTCTGCGATAGTAAAGTGTTACAAGGAAAAGCACACTTTTTTTTTTTGTTTAGGAAATACCCTGATTTTATTCATGCTAATCACAGAAGCTGAAACTCATCAGTAAAGAAAACAGTCTAAATGTGGGTGGAGGCTCATGGAGGAAAAATGGGCAAGTGTTCGTTTGGAACTTAATAGGTTAGCATGCTGTTTGATGAGTGCTGTTTGATACAGCTAATTTTCCCTTCTTCCAGTGTGCTGGCTCTGGTGCCTGCCCCGTCATCCTGTGGGCTGGTTCAGGGAATCGCTTAAGACTGAAAAAGGGGAGTACATTAGTGCGTCTCAATGGGAGACAAGTATGTGTACCTGCAAATGCAAGGAGCCTTATGTATTTTTAAACTGCTGAAATGTAAGCAAGTATTACCTTTGCAACACAGCTTGTCTGTTGTGCTTATCTTCTAACCTGTGATATTTTTTTCTTTCGCAGGACCCGTCGGGGCACAGCCCCTACTCATGGTGCCCAGGCGTCCTGGCTATGGCACCATGGGCAAACCCATTAAACTGCTGGCCAACTGCTTCCAAGTTGAAATCCCAAAGATTGATGTCTACCTCTATGAGGTGGATATCAAACCAGATAAGTGTCCTCGGAGGGTGAACAGGTAAGAAGGTGAAATTTGTCTTGTAAATTATACTGATACTGAAATTTGTAAGCAACAGAGGGACCGACTGAAGTAAATATGGTCTCTATGTAGCTTAAAATCTGAACATTATGCTATAGAGACCTGTGTGCCAGTTCTCACAAACATCTGTGAGACAGGTACAGAGCCTTTTCCAGGTTCTCTTCAGTTTGGTTGTGACCAGATGCTATGAAGTGGGCCAGCCGTTAGTGGTCACAGTACTTTGAGCTGTTTGGCGGCAACCCCTGTTCGTCAGGACAGCATAAATATGGTATAGCTGTAGGCAGCTACCTTTTTTGGTTGCGATACTGGCTGTTGAATCATTTGAATTAGCAAGGGCTCTGCTGCTATGGGTGCGTTTATCCTCAGTTGATATTGAGATACGTTGCAGCATTGGTTAATGTGAAAGGTTCCCCAACTTAATTCACTTGGGTACTGTGATCAGAAGCTAGTGAGTAAAAGCCATCGCTGCAGGTGCAGGAGGAGACAGCCTTCAGCTGGAAAGCTTCCAGTAGTAGTAGTGGTACGAAAGCACTGCAAACAAACTAGTTTTCCCCTTGCTAATAGATATTTCATGCAATCAGCTCAGTATGTTTGAAATGGTCAGACTTGGTTTGAGCTCCACCTGTGTCCTTTCTCTGTTGTTACAGCATTTTGTATAGGACATTGTATCTCATCTGATTTCCATGTCTGCTATGTATTAGGGTCAGTTAAATCCCTTGCTAGGCTACTTTGTTTCTAGATTGCTGGTAAAATGAAAAGAATATTTTCATATTCTGTATCCCTGTTCATTTAGCGATCCAACAAAGTGTATGTATTGAGTGCTGGATTCTTCAGCCTTAAGATTGCTAGTACAGCTTTTTGTATATGGTCTTTGTGTGTTTTGTCCTAAACCGCATAAATTTTGGGAGCCAGAGAAGTCTCCTCAGAAGGAGTACTTAATTAAAAACCTGAAATTAGAGCTATAATAATTTTTACTTTTTGAAGATTACAACATTTCGTATTTCCTGTATTTATTCTGTGCATTGAATAATTTTTTTAGGAGGAGTTACTTGTTAGTCTCTTGTGAAATCTATTTAATCAGTTAAAGTTCAGGGTAGCTAAAAAGAAATTTTTTCTTCTTTCATCTGCAACTCTGTTTTTTTACATTTAACAATAACATATTGCTAGGGCCTGATTCTGGCTGGTGATTTTTTTTTCCCCTGCTAGTTGCATACCACAGTTATGAAGGCTATATAAATACCTATGTTAAGTATTAATTAAAAGGAAACTAATAAATTGCTGAAATCGGGACATAATAATTCTGTGTCCATTAATATTTAATATAATCTTACTGTTAAGAAAGGTTAATTTCCTACTGTACTGTTCAATGAAGAATGCTTGTGAAGCCATACTTGTAGGGATACAAGGAGAATGTAAACTGCTCTAAACTGACTTACCATTTTGTATGTCTGATTCTTTTCTAGTGTGGTCTTGTAATGAAGATAAATGTCATTTCCATTAGAATCTGTTGACTAAAACCACCTTTTTTGTCTGTTGTATGGCAATGCTTGATTAAAATAGACTAAGGGAGACAAAGCTGTACAAACTCTGGTTGCTCCAGCAATTGCAGTCTGATTCTGTGTATTTACTTGTTTCCATAACAGTGGGAGAAACTACAGATAATTGAAACCAGTGCATTTGAAATAAGTTGTTTTAAAATAGCAACTAAATTTTATTTAAAATTTAAAAGAAAAAAAAATCCCTTTTGTGGTCCTGTTTGTAGGGTAATTTCAAGCTTGCTTCCAAAACCAAAATTGATGTTCGTCACAGCTTGTTTTAGTTGCTTATGCCTTAGATAAATGCTGTGTCTTCTGAAGTTTTCAGTTCATGTGGAGGGAGGCAAAAGTATCTTGTTTGAGTTTCTGAAGAAACTCGGTGTGAAATGATCAATATTTTTGCTCACCTAAATAATAATGATTTCCCGAAGAGCATGTTTGCAGCTGATACAACTTTTCATACCTTTTGCAAGTCTCAGATTGAGTATCTGACTGTTGGTTTTGTCCTTTGTTAAGTTGTCTGAGGGTTGGTTGTTTCCCAGAAGTGCTTTTCATAGACTGGAGTTAATTTTAACTGCTTTTGGAGGTGTCTCATTCATAAATTTGGTTGGTGTAGTTCAGATGCACGTGTACTTTTGTCCAGAAGCTCATCAACTTTCTATTCTACCAGTAAAGACACTGTCCTGCTTTTCCTTCCTTGTGTTACCAACTGGTAGAAGCAGTCATCTGATTTTTGTCAAGGTGAACTGAGAAGACTAATTGAACACAGGCAGCAAACCTAATGAGTTGCTTTAATAGTCAAATATTTTTAAATGAAAGACTAAATTTTTTTTCAAAATTGACAGCAAATACAATATGTAAGTTATGAATCCTGATATAAGCTGTAGTTTAAAATCTGAAAGCTGAGGGTAAATCTTGCATGCGTATTGGTTTTTTCAAAGTAGGGAACCGTGAAATTGGTTATTTAAAAATACTACTACTTTACCAACTTTCATGTGTGTAAAAATGTGGCAGATGTTAGTTAAAAACTGCAAGAGCTTGTATAAATGAGCCCAATATCTGCTGAATAAAGGGCTTTGGATTGTGTGCTGTGGATTATGCAGAGAAGAATGGCTTTCATTAGTCTAAATTGAAATCAGTAAACTGAAATACCTGCTTTGAAGAATTTTCCTTAGAAATACATTTTTCCCTTTCTCTTGCATGCTGTGACAGTTATTTCTAACAAGTCAGTGGATTTACATAGACTCAGCTATTCTGAAACAGTTTCTGGCTAACATCCTGTCTGCATGCTTGGATTTGGAATAAAGAGGGCGTTTAGTTCCTGAATAATTGCTGGTTTTTTTTAAATTCACCTGCACCTTTATTAGCTTTTAGCTGTAGGGAGGCTTTGAAATCTAGAGCGTCTTCTGTTTCCTTTTCACTTTTCCTGTATAGCCATGTTCTTCACTGCTGTTTCCGCTGTGTTGTGAACTGGAAAGCAGAAGGTAAATAATGCTTTGCTTTGAAGCGTGCTGAAGGTGCGAGATCAGCAGCGGAGCTACAGCTGCGAACTCCGTCAGTTTTGCTTTACAGAGCCTCTTGCTTTCTCCCTCCTGCTCCTACTCTTCATCACTAACTTTTATCCCTCTGCTTTTGTCACAGGTTATGTGACAACAAGCTGGCACCTATGGAAATAGGGTTTTTTGCACACTTGTCCCTGTGCATAGTGTTACAAGGGAGCGGTGTGCCAGTGCAGAACGGGGTTTTCAGATAAGATGGGCTTGTGCGGGAGCACGACTGAGTGCTAAGTAGATATTTTGAAGTTGCTTGAGTATATTGACGTGCTTTTAGCCAGTGAAAGAATTTGGATTCTGAGAGTTTAGTAACATAAAGAACTGTGAAATGGAGAGTTTCTCTTCCCTTTCCCCAAGTCCCAGCTGAGAGGTGAAAGTACCGCTCCTAATTTTGCTTGAAGAGGAAGTCAATATTTATTGTCTTCCTGAGGTACTTTAGGTTAATATTGCCTGGTCAGGAAACGGTATACTAGTAAGCTTCTGCTTTGCAAGAATGCTAGTTTGCATATGCTTAAGAAAATTGTTTAATTTCTGTAGACTAAGGGAGTTACGTTGTATCAAGTAAGATACAGTTGTTGTGCCACTGAAACACGAAGAATCCCCAAGGAATTAAAATCCTGAAGGCACGTTTCAGTTAGAGGTGTTGCAAAAGTCTGTTTAGACCAGATATATCTACTACTTGTATCAAGAAGCCTTTTTTTATATAAGATGAAAATTTGATGGTGGTTTTTTTCAAGTGTAATTTCAGTGCTTGTATCAGGTTACTATTTTCTTTATTGCCAGCAACTCGTAATGAAGTTAGTTAGGAGAATCTATAATTGTGTGCAAATTCAATCAAGCTTTTACTTGATTTAGACTATTAAGGGCTTAAAGCCAAAACTTTTTTGTTTGGGTAGCTCATTTTTATATATGATGTAGGCAGAATTCAAAACTCTTGTTAACTAAAGAGCAGCTGAACGTTACTAGGTAGACAGTACAATTAACTACTGCTTCCAAGAACTAGCATAGCTTTCAGTTGTGAGTTTGTACTAGTTTTTCATAATACTAGCTTGTGGGTTTCTCCCAAGGTAAATGTGTCCTTGCTTTGTGTAATAAAGGTTATACAAAGGCCTCAGTCGTTTCTGGGACTTTTTGAGATTATTTCAGTAACAATAATGTCCTGTATTTGAGCATTTACATTGATTCTGATTTTATTCTTTGGTGTTTATCTGTTATTTTAGTTGAAGTATGTGAAGCACCTTTTTGGAATATCAGTGGGTGTTCTATAATTCACTTGAGTAATATGTTTGTTGAAACTACTTCAGCAAAACACAGGGTGTGTGGGAGCCAGTTCCAGTCTGATACTTCTTTGAAAACATCTTCAATGTAAATATCAACTTTTCTAGGGAGGTGGTGGACTCAATGGTGCAGCATTTTAAAGTGACAATATTTGGGGACCGCAGACCGGTTTATGATGGGAAAAGAAGCCTCTATACAGCCAATCCGCTTCCTGTGGCCACTACTGGGGTAAGATAACTGGAAAAAAAAAATGGTATTTGTAACAGCTTCTTAGGAAGGAAAAAGAACCAAGCCCAACTTCTAATATTGCTGAGTTCAGAAAAACTGGAAGTATCTTACAGTGTCTGTATTGAAATGGAGTCCTTCTAATGTGTTTTCTGCAAATTCCCATGTATGTAAACGTGCACATAATAGTTGCATTCAGAACCTCCCCTAGAATTTAGTAGCCTCTTTCTACAGCAAAATCTATTAAATACTCAGTTTTACAGACTGTAATACATTCTCTTATGATGAAGTACTATTAAAAATCAAACCACAGTTTCTCTGGAATGAAGAGTTTTCTGATTCAAGATGACAAAGTTACATGATCCTCTTCTGCTTGGTGAGGACCCAGTTCTCTTTATTTGGTGCATTTGATAATGTACTTTTATCGGGTGTCCTGTGTCCTAAATGTCTGAGTTTTTGAGTCTCTGGCCCAGTTATGGGAAGGAGTGAAAACTCAAGGCTACCAGACTTGAGATTAAACAGCTGCTTTCCCCCCCCCAGGTCACACCCAGCCCAGATGTGTCTCACACCATTACCCTACACCGGAGACCACAGGGGGCACACCAGGAGTTAAAGTGTAATCTGCTAAAACATCACCCCCTGCTCAACAGCACCATTTTTTACTGGAAACGCTGCATTGCCACGAAGTGCTGGAAGGGAAATGTCTATAAAAGCAGAAAGTTCTCCCCTTTCTTTTTTTTTTTGGT
>VYZW01000905.1:34497-45201 GCA_013401315.1 Balaeniceps rex | reverse complement strand
TCTATAGGAAGGAAAAGCCTAGCATAGCTTGTTTTCCTACATAATTTCTGTATTGGTATATCCACAGTAATACAGGCAAATTACTTAAGATGTGCCTTCGTGCAGCTGTCCATAGTAGGTGTTGTTCAATACTTCCAAGAAAACTCTAAGATATATCACAAACGCTTTTGTGAATAGGGCTAATTGAGATGGGCTTTCTTATGCAAAATCAGATCTGCTTTGCACCACTTTATTAAGTCCCAGATGAATGCGTCTGAGATCAACTGGTGCATGTGTCAGACTCCTCAGTGCTGTAAGCACTCTGAGTCTATTTAGTTGTTAAACCCCTATTGAAAAATGTCAGAGTTTGAGACGCAGGTGCTGCCTAAAGTTTTCTCTAATTCACATTCTGTTCTCGCTGTCTGTTTGAAATGCTTTATAATCCCAAGGTAAATAGTCTGTCTCTTTTGCACTAGGTTAAGCACTCTAAGTCAGGTTGTCTGTCTTGGAGCATAATAAAACGTTGCAGATGATACTGAGCTTTCATGATGAAAATTTGCAAGTCCATGTCTTCTTCTGATTTACCTAAATTGTGGATGATACTGATGTGACTTCAGATGGGTTTGTTCTTGTAAAATTACCTTTCAAACAGCAGCCATGGTGTAGCTATTGTTTGAAAAATTAATGTAAAAATCTTACCAGTCTGAGAAATAACCAATACTAGTATCTACATGCTAGGTACTGAGATAACTACAGTTCAGGTAGGACAAGAGTATTAATTTACACCAATTTATGATGTACTGCGCTATTACTTTCTGTGAAGCAAGTTTTTCTTACCAGCATTAGAAAGTACAGTAGTTACTCTTGCAGTAGAAGCTTTTCAGTCCTTCCTGTGAATGAGACATTTAAGAACCGTAAGCTACAGTTTACGGGGCAATCACTTTATGTTGCGGTTTGAGGCTGTGAAGATTATGTTCAAATCCCATCGCTTGATTTTGCTTTAGTTGTTTAACTTGTACAAGGTTCTCTGCAAAATCTGTTTCTCTGTGTCGCGTGTGTTGCTGTGGGAGACAAACCGCACGCTGCCAGTCGCTGGGGGTGTAAGCTATTTGTGTTCATTCAGTAATTGACATCCGGAGGTGTTGGCCAGAGTGCGTCATGTGAAGTTGGCAGCCTGCTAAAGTGACGCATGTCTGAAGAATGTTTCGTTGTATTAGCACAGAGATGTAGTGGGTTTGGTACGTGAGATCTGGAAAACTGATAAAATGCTTGTCAAGTATTTCTTTTCTGTTGCTGCCAGTTAAAGTTTTAAATGTATGGAGTAGTTTGCTTGTGTTTGAGC
Source organism: Balaeniceps rex (assembly GCA_013401315.1). NCBI lineage: Eukaryota > Metazoa > Chordata > Aves > Pelecaniformes > Balaenicipitidae > Balaeniceps > Balaeniceps rex. The sequence goes on along the minus strand of VYZW01000905.1, from coordinate 43,880 downwards.
TATATCTAGTGCCACCTCACCTTTCTTACTAAAAGGTATTGTTTCAATTGCTTATAACTTTGTCAAGCAGATTGTGGTCTTCCTTCCATGGACTGAGTCAACTGTCCTCTTTAAAAACAGTATGTTGTCACTTAATGGGATTGTGTCATTAGCATGCAGGGAGGGTAAGAGATTTTAGTAGCTCAAGGGTTGCACTCACCACTACACTAACATGATTTGTGTATAGTCAAAACAGTGCTCATGCTTCTACCAAATATTGTTTCAGTAATTGAGCAGATCGTATCATTGACAAAATTATATTGCATATTGAATAATCTTAGCTTTTCATGTTAAAAGTCTTCAGTAGAGAGATACTAATGCTGTCTCTGCTTGCAGCTCCATACAGAGTTGAAAGAGAACGTCTCTCTGGGACGTTACAGCTCTCTAGAAATAAACGTTATCTGCGGAAAAACCCTTTCAAAACCCTGAAATGCAAAGCAGTTGCAGGATGACTGTGCTGGAGACTGATGTGTCACTGTGGGCCCTACGCTGGCTTTTGTATACTTAGTTGTTGCAAGGCTTGCTAATCTGTTTTTAAAAATGTGTGCTGCACAACATTTGCTTGAGGGTTACGTGGAATTTTAAAACGCATTCATTTGTATATTGCTTCGCAACATTCTGACTTGGTTTTTTTGCGCTTGATATTTTGCTCTTTTTAGTTTCTGCCACTGCCTTCTACAAAGCACAACCTGTAATTCAGTTTATGTGTGAAGTTCTTGACATTCATAATATTGATGAACAGCCAAGACCTCTGACTGATTCTCATCGGGTAAAATTCACCAAAGAGATAAAGGGTGAGTAGAAATGTATCTGTTCTGTCCCAGGTAACACAATCAAGCTAATTCTAAGGGACTTGTTTTAACTGGAAACCTCCTGGTTAGCATGCATCAGAAGGGCTCTGGAACTGCCAAGAGAATTGCAGGATGCCCTGTTTGTAGTTCTAGTCCTGAATGAAACAATGCAGCTCTACAGAAATGAAGGATGAAAAATGAGGTATGTTCCTGGTGGCTTAAAGCAGGAAAGAGAAAGTGTCTTGTTTATTGCCTGGGCAGAGGTAAGTGGCTGTTGCCTTGCTGGATGGCTAACCTTTTAGAAGCAAGGGTCACTGAGGCCACAGTGGTATTGTGCTGTGGGTCTCCTGCTGTTTAAATGCTGAGGCAAAGTGAAAATTGATTTCAAAGCTAACATCATTGATTCTTTGAAAGTATGCTGTTGCAGTGACTTCTAATAACTGATTGCTTTATGGAAAAACAAGTACCACTTGCTAACTTGCAGCTGAACGCCAAATTCCATTCCAAAGGAATTGCATAAGCTGCTGGTTTGAGTAGTTTTGCTCCATATGTGCTACTTTGCTTTTCATTTTCCCGTATCCTTTTATTCCAGTGTAATTTGCAGAGAGAGAAGCCTTGAAAGAGCTCAGATCTTCAAAGTTCTGCTCTTAAACGCTTGTGTTACTTGATGCAAGATTAGACTCTATTGAAATACTGGGCAGCAAAACAGTAAATTTGAACTATAGTCATAAACGGATGTGTTCATAGAATAGGCGTTAGTGGAAAAAAAACTTAAAGGAATTATTTTGTAGTAGTCCTAACATGCCTCCTTTTTACAACTACCTATCTGTCTTCATTCTGGAAGACAGGTAACTGGAGGATGAGAAGCTGTCTCTCTTTGATCTTGGATCCCTCAGACACTTTGTTACCATAGTCAGAAAATATTGAAAGGTTACCTTTGCTGTCAATATTTGTTTTTACTACTGTAGTATCTGGGAACTCCAGGCAAGATGTGACCATGTATAGTGAAACAAACGTTGCATTAAAGAATTGGCAGTCTGTGAGCAGCTCTGTGGGAGGGAGTGCCTTCTGTAGTGTCACAGCAGATTAATGACAAAGCAGTGAATGGGTTCCAGATACCTCCGTATTCACAACCCTTTTCTGCTTGGCCACAGTGCTTCATGGTTTCGTTTTTGTATTTTCTCTTAATGCTGTATCAGGGCAGTGGTAGTTTATTTTTGATTATGCCATCCTCTAAGTAATACTGATGTTAATGTTGCAATTAGTGTTGTCAGGAATCGATGAAGTACAGTTGATACTTCTTGGGGATGTCTGTGTCCCTAGTAAACTAAACACGGTATCTGCTGTCTGGTACCTGGGGACCTGATTTAACGTGGGGTATTCAGTCTGTGGCCCACAATCCACATGAGTCTCAACAGGACAAGTCATCCAACTGCCTTCTCAAAAGCCTTTACTAGTAGACTGTAGGTTGAATCTTTTGGGTAACAAGGCTCTGTTTTCAACTGCCTTCTCTTCTGTGGGGCTGGGGAAAGACATAACAGTGTGTTGATGCTATGCAGCACTTGTGTGTGTCCTGGTTTCAGCTGTGATAGAGTTAATTTTCTTCCTAGTAGTTGGTGTAGTGCTGTGTTTTGGATTTAGCATGAGAATAATGCTGATAACACACCGATGGTTTAGTTGTTGCTCAGCAGTGCTTACACCAGTCAAGGACTTTTTCAGCTTCCCAGGCTCTGCCAGGTGCACAAGGAGCTGGGAGGGGGCACAGCCAGGAGAGCTGACCCAAACTGCCCAAAGGGCTATGCCATACCATACGACGTCATGCTCAGTCTATAAGCTGGGGGGAGTTGGCCGGGGGGCAGCGATCGCTGCTCAGGGACTGGCTGGGCATCGGTCAGCGGGTGGTGAGCAATTGCATTGTGCATCACTTGTTTTGTATATTCTTTTGTCGTTGTTGTTATTATTTTCTCTTTCTTTGCTGTCCTATTAAACTGCCTTTATCTCAACCCATGGGTTTTACTTCTTTTTCCCCTATTGTCTCCCCCATCCCGCCAGGGCGGGGAGGGTGAGCGAGTGGCCGTGTGGTGCTTGGTTGCCAACTGGGGTTAAACCACAACATGTGATAAGCTCAGTACTTCCAGCAGATGTTGAGTCTACTCTCTATGGACAGTACAGACAGTGCACGCACAGTTAATAGAAATAGCCACTGAAAGGCTCTTGAAGCTGCCGTTGCTGCTGCCATTATTATTGTGGATAGAGAGTCAAGTCTGGTGAGCCTCTGGTGTGCAGGCCGGACGCTTTTAGATGAGATCTTCAGCTGCTCAAAATCTAAAGTTAAACTTGGTCAGTGAAATGAAAGAAAATTACAGGCTGAATGTGGACACAAAGCTAGGCGGAAAAATGAACAATAAGTTAGAAATCTGGTTTTGCCCTTTTAATTTCAATTCTATTGGAACTGCTGGTTTTGAGAGGTATACAGCGTTGAGAATGAGAACAAAAGAATATGGTGAAAACAGCCATCTGTCTGAGATTAGTGACATGCCTGTTAAATGAAACTGCTACAAGAAATTCAGATGACATGGAACATTAAATATTATACATTGTGATTTGTTTTTGAGGATAATACCTGATTAGTCAGAAATCAAATTACCATGCAAGTAAAATGTTTAGAGAATAACAATTTCTTATGTTGTGCTGTTCAACGCTGACCATCAAAGCTGTTGGATTAGAACGTGTTCTATTATATGAAACCTTGTGTCTCCTGTGCAAATTTTTGTGTAGTTATGGCATCAGTTTTTTTGGTACTTTTGTGCAGGTCTAAAGGTAGAAGTGACTCACTGTGGAACGATGAGAAGGAAATACCGTGTTTGTAATGTAACAAGAAGGCCTGCAAGTCATCAAACGTAAGATGCTTTTTGTCAGAGCATAAAATGTGTGATCGCTTAATGCTGAATGTGTAACAGGACCTAGTATTTTATTAGTTTTGGGGATGTTCATATTTGCCAGCTAAGATTTCTGTACATTTTATTAAAATGTATGTCTTTTCAGCTTTCCTTTACAGTTAGAAAATGGCCAGACTGTGGAGAGAACAGTAGCACAGTATTTCAGAGAGAAATACAACCTCCAGCTGAAATACCCTCATCTTCCTTGCCTGCAAGTGGGACAAGAACAGAAACACACCTACCTGCCTTTAGAAGTAATGAACTTGTTCGGATAAATCCGCTTGTTATTGGTAGACTGTATCATTTTGCAAACCGTTAAGAAGCAGTGCACTCTGCAGTACAAGCATGTTTACGTATTTACATGTTCATTATTCTTTTATTTCACTAAAGACTATCTACGTTTTTAAAAGTGCTTTGAAGTTTAGAACTATGAGAAAGAAGTATGCAGTTGCTTAAACACATTGGGGGTGTGTTTTGTAGTGATAGCACAGTATTGTGTACATACAGTATGTTGGGATCTGTTTCTAAGTGCTCCTATTGTGTATTGACGCTTCTGATTTTCCTTTAAGGTATGTAACATTGTAGCTGGCCAGCGGTGTATCAAGAAGCTGACGGACAATCAGACATCGACTATGATAAAGGCCACAGCAAGATCTGCTCCAGATAGGCAAGAGGAAATAAGCAGATTGGTTAGTTCTTTAATTTCAGTTTGGTGTGATACTACTCACTAAATAACACATTAACGCAAACACTTCTTAAATGACCAACCAAGTCTTTTCATTCCTTCCTTCTAGCCCCTCAACTTAATAGATTTTAACTACTTTTTTAAATAGGATTTATTTAAAATAGCTTGCAATAATAGCATGAGTCCAGCACTCAGCAGTATGGGCTCTTGTGTTCTAATCTTTACAATTACTTCCAAATAGGTATTGGAACTACTCGGGAGTAATAGTTCAGTGCCTTGCTGTATTGGGCCCTCAGGGTTTTTAAACTAATTTGTGAAATGGACTTGGGTTTTAGCACCCAAACTCATGAAAATAAGGTTTTGTTCTAGATACTTTTCCTTGATTCCTATTGATATTTGAACACCATACTTTTTTGGGTTATTATAGGATACTTACATTTGTAGCGATGCTAAATACTTTTAAAATCATGAGCTAGACTCTGAAGACTTGGATCTTGAAAATTTCCCAAGTTTTTCTGTTAGTAGTTTGAAGATGGTAGCATTGCTCTAGCACTACTTAATTTTAATAGGCACTGAAAACAAACTGGAGCGACTTGATTTGTCCAGAATCATACAAGGAATCTGTAACAGGGTAGAGGCGTGATTCTAGGTCTTTTGAACCTCCATCTTGTACTTGAGAGGTTTGACTGCTTTCCTTAGTACACATTAAATGTTTTCACCTGATAACTCCAATATGTTTTCTTGGTGCTGAATCCAAACTCTCTAAACATCTGTGTTTTTTGTGACTTGAAATATTATAAAACTTGAGTATTTTTAGTTGAATACTCTTATAAACAGATAGCTCTTATTTGAAACTGGTATTTGAGCTGACAAGTTAGCCAAAATTTTTAAATTAAAATAAGGCTGGTCTGGAAAATACAGAAGACATGAATGTGCAGTAATAAAATGAATTAATTTGTTTAATCTTGGGTGTGCTTGTCTCTGAAGGAGAATGCTTTTTGACCTATCCTGTGAGTAAATAAAATGCTCTTCACTAAGCATACTACAAATGAACACTTGAGTAACTAAGGGAACAAAAAAATCTCAGCCAATATATCTCATGGTATTAATTTTTTTCACTGGGGATAGCTTGATAGTGTTGAGCGGTTAAATCTGAGCCTTTTTCAATGACAAGAGGAATTGTTGTAGAACACTTCTGCAGCATTCCTGTTAGTCTTTTGTCTTTTATATGAATTATAATTAGATACTTCTGTAATATGGAAAAACTTCTTCTTCTAGGTGAGAAGTGCAAATTATGATGCAGATCCATTTGTTCAAGAGTTCCAATTCAAAGTCCGGGATGAGATGGCCCATGTGACGGGGCGCGTGCTCCCAGCTCCAATGTTGCAGTATGGAGGACGGGTGAGGTTTTTGTTTTTTCTTTTGTTTCTCTTTTGAAGAGTGATCTCCCACACACACTGACTATTTTAGTCAGTTCAGTTGCATTGTGCAATACAGGGATCAGAGTTTGAATGGTAAACTTTTTTTGTTATCTTGAAACTGTAAATAGCATAGGCTTTTTCTTTTTCTTTTGCTTGAATATCTGTGTTGGTTTTGTTTCCACAGAATCGAACAGTGGCAACCCCAAGCCACGGAGTATGGGACATGCGAGGGAAGCAGTTTCACACTGGTGTTGAGATCAAAATGTGGGCTATAGCTTGCTTTGCAACACAGAGACAATGCAGAGAAGAAATACTGAAGTAAGGCATGTCATGGTTCAGGCTTTGGACTGTTCTCTTAATGAAGCCATCTTAGTGAAAACACAAACATAGGACTTCTAATGAGCGTTTTAAGTGGGTTTAATTATCTAAGATGTTAGGGAGAGAATCCAAGCTGTTTTGCTTTCTTGCTGGAAGCTACAGTCAAAATACTGTACCTGGGTACCCCGTGGGGTTTTGGTCCTGTGACATTGCTGCTCCGTATATAGTTGCTTCTGGCATCTTGAATGAAGTACTAAAGGTGTCTAAACTTGTTTGTTGGGGGGTTTTTTTCCCCATTCTGGCCTATGGTGTTTCAAAGCTGTACAGCCTCCACATAATGAACGTTTTCAGAATGCTGCTTTAAAAGCTATTTGGAATTATCTTCGTTTGAGTAATGCGGTTCTGTCCCCTTCTGCTTTGGTTGCTGTGTGCTATTACTACTGTGAAAATTCAAAAAACTTCTCATCTTCAGGGGTTTTACAGATCAGCTGCGGAAGATCTCCAAAGATGCAGGGATGCCGATCCAAGGCCAGCCCTGTTTCTGTAAATACGCCCAGGGTGCAGACAGTGTGGAGCCCATGTTTCGACACCTCAAGAACACCTATTCGGGGCTTCAGCTCATCATTGTCATCCTGCCAGGGAAAACACCGGTGTATGGTAAGGGAATACCTCTGTCTTTTCCTGTTTGGTCAAGTATCGTTCTGAGAAATTTGCTGCCCAGCATATGTTAGAAAATTCTTCAGGACCATTCTTTAGACATTAGAAACCAGTGTTTTGTCTGAAGTTAAAATGAATTGGAAGCAGGTTTGAGCATGCAGGTAAGTTGGAAGTTATTTTGCAGAGCATGTACATTTAAATTTTGTGACTGAAGCTAAGATCAATATATAGCAATAATTTCAAATGGACTCAAGTTATATCCTAATATTTGCTTCCTAGCGGAGGTGAAGCGTGTGGGAGATACACTGTTGGGAATGGCCACACAGTGTGTTCAAGTCAAGAACGTCATTAAAACATCTCCACAGACCCTATCAAATCTGTGCCTGAAGATCAATGTTAAACTAGGAGGAATCAACAACATCCTTGTACCTCATCAACGGTAAGAATTTTTGTGGAGGCTCATTTGGGTTTTTTAACAGATGTGGTTAAGTTTGATACTTAACACGCAAAATTTAAATGTGGCCAAGTTTTAAGTTGAAATAGTCTTCTGGTAATAGTACGTGATATTTGAGGTAGAATTAAATTTCTTCTAGCATGGGTTCTGAGTGGTTGTTGGCCCATGAGTTAGGTCTCAAGCCAAGGTTCTTTCCAAATGTTTGATCAGTATCAAAAATTTGAAGGGAAACTGCAGATCTAGATATTTTGAAATATTAATATAGTCAGAATTTTTCTGCAGGTTTAGGAGCACATAACACATCACAGAAGAATATAACTCTTGGTTAACCTATCAATGTGCTGTTAATAAGGGTAGAAGAATACTGGAGGCATCTTACTTCTCTTGCTTTTATAGGCTGGGTAATTCAGCTCACACTTGTTCTTTGCATGCCTATTCTCTATGCTCTATTTCTATGTGTGTTCCAATTGCTTTGCCTTCAGTGAGAAGGTTTGACAAGTCCAACCCATGTGTTCGCTCTTTTTTTCTGGAGAAGCACAAGTCTTTCAGTCCTAAAGACCAGAAATTCTGGTTGGCTCTGACCTTTACTAGAGCGTATCTATTCTTGAGTGGAAATATGCATAATGCAAGGTAGCAAGCCAGAAAAACTTTTGGAGAGCAAATCTTAAGAGTTCTTTCCTGAGACTTCCTGAGAGCTTGGAATCAAAGTTTAAACATGAAACAATGGTGTAGAAGAATATCTTCAAGGCACTGGGAGACCATCCTGCTGCTTAAATCCTGTACGCCGGAATAATCTGTGTGGTACTGCACTCAGCCATTTGTTGCATGACTGATGCAGTACCAAAGTGGTGCTTACCTGACCTCCAAGCACTAGTGTAATCAGCCTGTAGAGTGACAGTTCTGTAAGAAGCTGTCTGTACTGTTCAGGTGTAGCTCTATGGCTTTTCCTTAGAAGCCTAGAATCATGCCATAGTTAAATGGCAGTGTATTTTGGAATGACTGCTACGGTGGTTTCGAAGTTCACATCTGTGTACAAAGATTTCATTGTTTAGGTTTGGCCAGAGTACCTGATAAGAAGGCTTCTCTGTGCAGCTTAGCTGAAATAGAAACAAACCCCCATATTGAGCAATAACCTTGTGCCAACTGTTCATCTACAAGTGTGACTTAGCACTTTTTTCTTTTTGAAGACCTTCTGTGTTCCAGCAGCCAGTGATCTTTTTGGGAGCTGATGTCACTCACCCTCCTGCTGGAGATGGAAAGAAGCCTTCCATAGCTGCTGTAAGTTTTATTAAATCAGCATTGTTTTTTCATCTTAGGTAAATGTTGGAATAGTAAACGCAACTCATGGCCTATGTCTATGTCAAGTATCTTTCAGGGCTTATGCCAGCTCTTTGTACACATTCCCAATGTTACTAAAAATCATGTCTTTAAAAGAAAAACACTGCTTTATACTTCAGACTGTTTTCTTAGCTTTTTAATTTTTAAATCAAGGTAAAATGGCAGTCACATTAAATAATATATTTCTGCAAAAATTTTCTAAAGGAAATAATGCAGCTTTGTGATGCTAGTTAATAACGCTTTTGTATTTTTAAAGGGGAAAAATGTAATTAAAGGCCTGGTTTGGCAGGAATGTTTTTGATACTTCTTACCTTTTGTGTTGGTACAGTCCAGGAGATCAAGGTGGTGGTTGGATGCTTGGTCAGTCCCTTCCTATTTTGTCCCCTTGGTATTTTATTTGCCATTGATTGCAGTTAAGGAAACTGTGTCCTTGTTTAAAGTAATGAAGGCAAACTGAAATGTTTCTCTGTGTAAAAGGTGAGAAAACTTAAAAGAAAAAAAAGTCTGTGTCTGGGTTATAAGAATATGCATTAGTGTGCTGTCAACAGAGGGGAAGACTCCAATTCTGCAGATGCATTTCGGGGTGCTTGGAGGGCAAGTTTTATACCTCTTTTTCAAAAGGTGTTAAACCTGTACCTACTACAAGTTCCAGTTAAAAATGTTGCTGTGGCTGTTGTTTTAATATGAGCATTTTTTTACATGAAAATTGCTGCTCTTGGCTTTTTTGCTATTTTCATTTTT
>VYZW01000905.1:0-32662 GCA_013401315.1 Balaeniceps rex | reverse complement strand
GACCAAGTCTACAGCGGTTGTAATCGAAGAAAATACAAAATGATGGAGCCCTTCACTTTTCTGTTCTTCTGAGTGAGTCGATCCAAACTCAAGCTGACAATTCTAAATACAAATGTATGTGCAGCTGTTCTGGCTTTCTGGGGTTGAAAGTTCTAAAGTGCTGTATATGCAATGTTCTGTGGTGAGATGGTAGAGCGCCATATGATGTCTTTGTCAAACATCCTAGGCTGCTCATCCGTACTGAGGCGGTTTCTTTCACTGAAACCTTGCATGTGTTGAATAGAAACTTGTATTTTTAATTACAGTTGAGATGTATAAGCAGTTGTTAGCTGCACTTTTTAACAAAACCTTTTCTCTAGGTTGGACGAAGTGGGAATATTCCAGCTGGAACAACTGTAGATACAGACATTACACATCCATATGAGTTTGATTTTTACCTCTGTAGCCATGCTGGAATACAGGTACGATTGTTTCTTTTTAAGTAAATGTGAATTTAGAACATGTTGGTTTTCTCCCTTTCGTGACACTTGTGTTTACAAATGGTTATTTAGTAGGGAAATGTCATTTAGCTCAGTTTTATCTGAGATCACGTTATTGTGGGACTAATAGTATTATTTGCTTAAGAGGTGGTCCCTGCTACACCTTTAAAACTTGCACTGATGGTAAGTGATGCTTTTTTAAGTTTACTTTAAAGAGGCCACTTTATTTTGTACCTTTGCTATTTCTGAAAATAAAACTTGCTACTTTTATGATTTATAGCCACAATGAAATTAACATTGAATCAGGTTTTCAAATGTAAACAGTTTGAAAGGCCAAAGGCAATGTTTGATTGCAGACTAGTGAATTACACGCTGTGGAAATTAAATCCAACAATGTGGTGGTATTGCCAGCAATACACTGGAGAGTCAACTTAATGACAAAAGCTGTATCAGGATATTGCTTAAAAATGAAAAAGAAAAAAAAAAACAAACCTCTTTAAATTTTTATCATGTGAGTCTGACCACATTGTCATAAGTTTTAGGTTGGGTTTAGGTTGGGTGGGCATGCTTTCTTTTCCAGTTTTGAATCATTGCAATGTTTTTTATTCAGGAGTTCAAAACTTGTGCTGCTTTTCTCCACTTACATGTCTATCTTTATGCTAGATCTGGGCAAGCTAATTTTTGGCCCCTTGGAAAAAAATAGTATCAATATAAGCTGAAGCAGAAATGCCAGATGTAGTTGCAGCTCGTTGTTTTTCATATAGCAAGCCACAAAGAAGTATCAACTAAATTGATACTTTATATACCTTTTTTTAAAAAAAAAAAAAGAGACTCCTAGTCTGGCTAAAACACAACTATTGACCTAATTCAGTTACACTGTAAGATTTAACTCTAGTGCACCACACCTTTTGTGGGGGGAAGCAGGAGGGAAGAGGAGTGTTCACTCCAAGAGAGTGTCTTTCAAAGTAAGTGCAAGTCAATCATTTAATAGAGAACTTCTAAGACTTCCTAAGAACTGTACTCAGTATTTGGTACTTGTTAGTGGTCTATAAGGACACGTGAAAGTACTGATGGTGAAAGTGTGTATCTGGGGGGAACCTTGCCACGAGTGACGTGTAAAAATCTGATTCAGCATAATGCCAAAGAGCCATGCAACTCTTGAACCTGTAGGAAGGATGACATCGTGTGGAAGTACAAAGTGTATGTTTTTGTGTAGAACTCTATAGGTAACTTCTGAAATACTGGAGTCTTTTCTAGTGTTCGTACTTGAAATTAGGGTGCTAAGGAATTGGAAGGAGTTAAAAGCAGCAGTTATTTCTCTGGGAAAAGTGTCTTGGTGAGAAACAGTTTTAATTGAAGGTAGTTAAGAGGTGGTGTAATCATGGTTTAGTCACGTTGGGAGCAGGTTTTGATCGTTGAGGGTTATCTAGAAGGCATGTGGGTTTTTTCCCAAGCAAGAATAATTAAAGTAACATAATCATGTAAATGTTAGGCTTCTTATTCATCTTTAAATACATTTAGGGCTGACATAAGACTGAATTTTCTTTGGCTGCTGTTACATAGGAGTTCAGACTGGGTAGTCTGGCCCTTTCTGAACTTAATCTGACTTGATTGTATGGAAAAGACAGATAAGTGAATTGATGTTCCCTTCTTCTTAGGGTACCAGCCGTCCCTCACACTATCATGTTTTGTGGGATGATAACTGTTTTACTGCAGATGAACTTCAGCTGCTGACTTACCAGCTCTGCCACACATATGTGCGCTGTACACGATCGGTTTCTATACCTGCACCAGCGTATTATGCTCACCTGGTAGCATTCAGAGCACGATACCATCTTGTGGACAAAGAACATGACAGGTAAATGAAAACGTGTGCTTAAGTTTTTGTTGCCATTTGTCTTTGCTCCATTGTCAGGCATAAAGCCATCTGACTATAGATAATTACTGCTCATTTTGCAGTTAGTTTTTGTTACCTCTGGGACTAGTCTTAAGATAATCATTCCTGACAGCTGTTGCTCAGTATCAGACAAGAGTGGGTTGGTGGATTCCACTGAATAACACTCAGATTAAAAGAATTAAGTTTAGTTTAATAAAGTATTCTGTTATTACTTTGATGTGGTCTGAGGGAATCAAGCCACGCATTTAGTTTTTTGCTTTAGAATTAGAGTAGTCATGAACGAAGCAAACGTTAAGTGTCTTCCACTTACCTAACTCTGCTTTGTACGTCAGAAGTATTTTATAACCTTCAAGCCATCAATATATTTGTAACAGGCTTATTTTTAGATGAACAAACTGAGCAGCTAAGGTAAAGGGATTTGTCAGAAGCCTTGAGGTTGCTGTGTGAATAGACAAGTAGATTTTTCTGTGTCCAGTTCTATTACTGTTGCCATGTTGCTCTCCTAAACGTTGGAGAGGTGAAGGCGGCTTTTTGATCTGAATTAAGATGATTTACTGACCAGCTTGTCTTTCTCTCGTTTCCTTGCAGTGCTGAAGGAAGCCATGTTTCAGGACAAAGCAATGGGAGAGATCCACAGGCCCTCGCGAAGGCTGTACAAATTCACCAAGACACCTTACGCACGATGTACTTCGCTTAAGTCAATAAAATGGGAGCATACTCACTGAAAGGAAGAACTGCAAAATTAAGCCACATACAATGTATGTTTCCAGTGGGGTTGGTTTATGGGGTGTGCCTCCAATCATGCTGAAGTTGACACTGTGCAGGGCGAGAGGCTAACCCTTAAATTGACACATGGAAGATTGTTTACTTCATCGAGGAACACAGCACTATTATGCAATATGAAACCAGCCAACAGCTTCTTTGGCGCGGTCTCCTATAGGAAGCACCGCNCAGCAGCACAACTATCTTTGCAAAAAAAAAAAAATAATAAAATAAAAAAATCGATGGTGTAATTAAAAAAAAAAAAGGCAAGCCACCTTTATAGGAACAATCACAGTGATTGTTTGGGGGAGGGAAGTGTGCAAAAAAAAAAATTTAAGTTTTTTACCCCACTGCGTTGAGGAATCTTTCTCTCAATAATGCCATCAAACATTCGAATGTGAACATATCCAAGTACATTTGGATGTACAGCACTAGCTAGAAAAAATTGAGGGGGGGGGAAGATGTTTTGCACACTAATCCAGTAATTTGAACGTAACTTAGCCAACTGCTGCCTTTGTCTTTCTTCACAGCTTTGGAGTTCTCAGCTCCAATAGTTCCCTTTTAAAAGCAAAGAAGCTAGTGGTATTACGTGCAGGCAGTAGTGATCCAAACTCTTCTTGCTCCTGGTGAATTTACTAAAGCTGCTGTTTTACCTAGTCCAAAAGTTTCAATTATTTTCTATCTGGCAAGTCAAATATGTTGAAGCTTCATGTGAGATCAGATGTCCCAAGTTTTATGGGATTACATACAGTAAACACCAGAACTGAAACTTTAGAGCTAAGGTCTTTTTGGAAAAAAGAAAAATGCTAGTTTACTTGCTGCCTCTCACACCTTAATGTGATTTCATATGTATGTGTTTTTGAAGTTTAGCTTCCTTTTGTTTCTTTTATATTTATTAGAGTAATAATAATGCTTTAATTTAATTATTACAGAACATATGGTCAACATCAGCTTTTATTTTTTAGAAATGTGTAATCATGTTTATTTTTAAAAAACTGACAACTTGTTTTGCTATCTTTTAGTGCAATAAGCGTTCTAAAGGAAAACTGTGTCCATTGAGCTGTACTAAAGCAGTGTTTGTACCACTAACCGTGGAAGAATGGACACCTCCATGATTTTAAAAGGACAAAGTAAAAGCCTTAATTTTGAAAGGAAAGTTTTATAGTCAGAAGGAATCTTGAATTTTCCTTTTTTAAATCAAAAAATAGCAAAAATGCTTCTAGAATTCTGCAAGCTTTACTCGTCACTGCAGTATTTTGATTTAACAAAGGAATTGGCCGTATTTTTGGCTTTGAAATGTGGAGGATATTTGAATTAAGTGGAAAGGGTTTTTTATTAAGATCTGAGTTTTTACACGCTTAGTTAAATCTATTTGACATCAGTAAAATGTCTGGAATTAATAAAAGTTTTTAGGCTTTTTTCCTCTTTGATAATGACTTTCCTTTTAAAATTAAGTTATTGGTAACTTCATTTCACTTAGCAAATAAAGAGGGCTGGGATAGTTCTAACATGTTAAATCACTGAAATGTGAAACAAATTAATGGGGCTCTTTCATTCCACTTTAAAGGTAAAACAATATTTAAGATGTCGGAGACAAGCATTTATTCAATGAGGGGACTAGGGAGTTTTGCACTTTGTAAACTCGTGAACTGCATTTTTGACTGTTTTTATTTGCACTGGTTCATAGTATATATACTGCAGATCGTTTGTATGGGCATTGCTGTTGTCCCAGCCCTTCTGAACTCCACCTGCTCTCCACATGAAAACCAGTGGGTTGGTATAGGTAGCTTATCTCCTGTCATTCTCATGAAATCCGCTGTTTGCCAAGATACTGTATTTTGAGCCTAAAATCTGAGCCCGTTTTGCTTCAACAGGCGTGAATCTCCCCCATTTTTTCTGCCAGAAAACAAAGTACTGTATTTTGTGCGTTTGTATATTGTACTGAAATGTATGTAGTGCCGTTCACAACACTGTCTCAAAGAGCTTTACTAAACAGTTAGTGTATATACATATTTTATCTCCCAATATCAAGGAAGATAATGTAAAAAGACTAACTTTGCAAAGTTCAAATTGCACTGGAACTAGTCATGACAGTGGGCAGTTGGCTAGTGGCTTGGGGGTCCCCGGAGGGGAGCTGGGAGGGTGATCAAGGGAGACTCGGCAGCCCCGACGCGTCGCAGAGTCTCTGGGGTCCCGGGAGCCGCGTGCCTTCGTCAGCTGCACCCGCAGACCCAGGACTGGCCCAGCCACGCTCTTTGACTTCTTAATGCACTTGCCTTTCAGCGCCTTCAAATAAACCTGCTGCAGGGAGGTTGGTGTAACTAATAATTTGAGCGAGATGGTTTCCGAATAAGTCTCTCAAATGTTTTTCTTGGTCTGTGACCTGACGGTTTTCTCTCAGAAGCACTCTAGCTAGTAGTTCTGTTTATAAAAGGTTCAGGTTAGGCTTTTTACAGAAAATTCTTTTAAAAGATAATTTAAAAAAAAAAAAAATTTACAGAGACTTCTTGTGGATTTCTGGCGTTTAGATGAAAATTCCTTTTTAAAAAGTCTTAAGTCTTTTAACGCTCCTTTCAAAGACACTGTACGCTTCTCATCCTGCCCACGCTCAGTGACTATGATGATAAGCTTTTTTGCTTGCTACTTTCACCAAAAAACAAATTAAAGAAACTTCATTGGGAACGTGACTTAAATTACTTGTCGAGCTAGCATTTTACCTGGTTTTCATGTGAAGAGTATTTGGAAGTTTTAATCTCTATTCTTGGTTTTACAAATATCTACGTAAAGTGCCGATACTTATTTGTATTACGATATCAAGTTACTGGCGTTGTGAGGGCCACACATTTATGATGCTGTAGCTGCTATATTTATTTAAATGGAGATGGACAATTACTGCACTAAGGAATGAGGAGATAAGCAAGGAATCAAGGTTAGTTAGATATCTTGGGTTTTTTTCAAACGAGAACTAATGGTGTGAAATATCAAGTGTAACAAAGGGTGCTGTCATTTTAACTGAGATTAAATAGCCAGATATTCTTCCTTTGTTTAAAAACATATATATTTTGATGTTTGCAGTTTGGGGGTGGGGGGTCGGGATAAATGGTACCTCATCTGTGGTGGCAGTTTCCAGTATATTTTCAGAGTATATGGATTTCTTTTATTTTTGTACCTGCTCTCCTTTAAAAAGAAAAAAAATCTCAAATTTTATGTGCTGTTTGGGGAAATCTTGAGTGGCATACCAGATCCCCCTCTCTTGCTGGGAGCTATCTGTATTTAGTCCAAAGAGGGACGTGGGCAAAGGCTGACGGTTCTGCTTACTTTGCAGACATACTGGCCTCGTTCATATGCCTATCTTGAAAAATTATTCCTGTCTCCTAGGACGCTGTACCAGTTGACTGCACCGAGATCTCACTTGTACTTAACAAGTGCCACTGATTGCTTCCGTGGTGGGAGCACGCACAAGGGCCCCAGCGCTGGGCTGGGGAAGGAGCAGCCTTAGGGTATCGGCCGCACGAACCTGCAGCTGCAGCACTGGTACTGTGCCAACAGCGGGAACCGCTCCCCGGGGCTGGCGGCAGCGCTTCTCGTAACCTAGCAGAAAGCCTTGCTGAAACCTGCGATCTAGCGACTAGTAGATCCAGATTTGGAGAGAAGTAGAGTGGTTTGTAGTTGAGGCGTTAAACTTGCGACGCCTGCTAAGAGAATGACTGACTCCACTGTAAGTAGCTTTTTTTTTTTTTTTTCTTTGTAGGGCACTTCAGCTGTGGCCATTTTACTCAGGATCGCTGTATTACTGTTCAGTGTGTAATCTGGTTAAACACGTCCAAAAGTTATTTTTATAGGGTTCATTCTGGCATCCTTTTGGAAGTTTGTTTGGCCACAGAAATGGTTTTCAGGAGTAAAATGGGTTTCTGGAAGTTGTCAGTCAAATTATTTCAAGATGCTATTGGTCCTAAACTATTTTCACTTCTTCATGTACGAATTTTGTCCTATGAAACGCTTAACATAAGAGACAAGATAGTCATCTTCTGTACAAATTCCAGCTACGAATACTGGTTTTCTACTAGTCTTGAAGTCCACTCTGGTGAAATTCCAAGCTCAGCCTACTCTTAAAGCTTGAGGCCTTTTTTTTTACACTTTCTTCATATCTTGTCCTCTTTTGATATTTTCCCCGTTTTGTGAACTGAGGGTTTAGAACCTTACTCAAAGCACTTTTATAACCAAGGAATCAAAAGCTCAGATGATGTACATTGAACCTACAAATTCAGTTTTCAGAGATCGTTATTTCTAAATGGCCATCTTAGTCTGGTCACGCCAGGCAGATACTCTGTCCCTTTCAGTGCTGTGGAGTTTCGTGGCTGATACTGGCAGGTTGATTGGATCCAGTGAAAAAATCCGTAGGGATGTCAAAGGGAAGGATTCCTGTCTGTCTTTTCTACCCGAAGATGGTACTTTAGATCAATATGGGGTATTAGGATGTCATTTTTGTTTCGGCACGTGTTTAAATAAAACTGCCCTTAGCCAATTCACTCACTGTTTTTTGTAAACCTGAAAAAAAATAGCGGTTAGAGCTTGAGCTAATTGATGCTTTCTGTGAGTAGAAGATTTTGTACTTTCAGTAGTTGAGGTATGAACGAGATGGGTACAGGATCCTACATTTTACCTCACTAGCAGAGTCTCAAGAATCCTGATGTCTATAACACTAAAACAAAACCAAATTGTTGTCCCTGAGTAGGCAAAGGTGCATATGGAGGGGAAGGAATTGCAAGGGAGAGGCTTGCGAGGGAAAATACCGAAGCATCAGTTTTACAGAAACAGGGGTGTTGATGGAGAGAGACTCCATCCGCTTTCCATCCCACGTGCCCTGGCCTTTTCAAATCTTGTGTGAGGTACACCCTCACCTAACACGGGTAGTTAACCTAGGGTCATTTTAAAACAAAGCAGTTCCACTGTTTAAAACTTGGAGTGATTTTTTTTTTTTTTTTTTAAAAAAAGCAAGACAGTCCTCAGAAAGTGCCTTTTTAGAAGATGGTGCTGTAGATTTTTATTTTCCGGTTGTATGTGGCTGAAAATTGAAGATAAATTATTGAAAATGCCAAGTGTTTGATGGTATCTTTTAGGTACTTTCAAGCATCAGCTTCTCTGAGTCAGGACCAAGAATAACCAGGAAGGTGTTTTCATTTGGAGGGAGAGGCATTGAGGAGCGACCACCAAATTCAGCTGGTAGGCTAGAATCGGTTTTGATTTAGTCAATGCAATTTACCTCTTCACATTGAGGGGGGGTGGGGGGTGTAGGAGAAGCATGGGACTCTTGGGGCGATGTAATTAGTGCTGAAAGGGAATCCATCACTGTTGAAGGATGTCATCTCTGAGACGTAGCAAGCTCCCAAAGATGAAGTAGACAAACTGAAAGCTGTCTGAAGACTTAGGAGATGGTCAGTCCTGCTGCAAGCAGACCTCACGTGGCTTGTGTGTTTAAAGGAGTGAGGTGCGTGTACCGATGGGACTTCTAACTCGGCTGGGAGTTTTGGTACTCTGGATGGGATCGGCTTGGTGGGGGGTGACGCCGCCCCGCGCAGACGGTTGAAGAGGGTGTGGGTCCATAGTGAGTTTGGTGAGCGTTCCTCCGGTCAGGAAAAGCTGTAGACTAGACTATTAAACACTGCACCTCAGTAACCTTGTAATGCTGCATAAAGTAATAATAATAGCAAAGTTCTGCTTTGATTACACTGTAATGTGCTTGCACATGCCTGCAAAAAATACACACTTAACTTTCATTTTTGTAATGGTCTTAATAGCAGTTACAGACCTTTTCTTTTATGATGAACCTTGTCCTTTATTGTGGTGTTTCTGTATATTTATTGGTAATCTGTGCAGCTCATAGGTCTGTGTGTCTGGTCTGTATGTTGCTTTTAATACTTATTTTTAGGTGGGAGAAGTTTCTGAATGTTTTAGGTTTTTTCTCCAAAGTCAGCTTATCTAGCCATGTTTGAGAGGAGACTGAATAAAACAGCGCGATAGACAGACTACTTCAATTGGTACCTTGTTTCTTTAAGTTTAAAACTAAAATGACTTTGTTCATTTTATTACTGTTCATACAGTATTGGGCATTTAAGATGTAGAATAACTTGATGTCAGTCAGGATATTTTTTAATATCAGGAGCTTAAGCGCAAAGCTCCCACTTTAATTGCAAGTGGTATCATTGCAGGAATATGTTCGTGTCCAGCCTTTTTCTAGGAGTAAGCAATGCTTTTCGACACCTATTAATTTGGGCGCAATCAACGAAATATTCAGGGTATACAGTCCCAGAGTGGGGCAGTGACCCCTGTTTGGAGTTGCCCACACCTCTTGGTTGAAAGGGACGCTGTCAGATTAATGCGCAATATAGCACTCCCGCTTATGCTACCCACAGAGGCTATGAATCGAGGATCTTTTTGCTGTGTAGATTTCTTCTGATTCAACTTAGAGAAATGAACTGATGTTTCTTGTAGTTTCTTACTGACTTTTTTGTCTTACTACAGCGCCCAATGCCACTTGTTGGTATTTAAGCTCACAAGGATGTTAAACTATTTTATATTCCCAATTTCTTAATGTTACTAGGCTAGGATTTAGAAAGCATTTTTTCAGTCTAAATTCTGAGCCAAAACTGTGTCTTCTGTACCTTTTAGTAGTAGGCGTTTTTATCTTTTAGAGTAAAAAGGGCCAAAAATCTTGCACCATCAGCTTGTTTGCAGCAATACTCTCCATCTCTTCCCTTGCCTAGCAACCAGTTTATTTTCTATCTACATTTAGCTAATACTGAAGCTGTTGAGATTTAGGAGGAAGTTGCTGCCTCTTCTTTCTATGAAAAGAAATGAAATGGGCTTGCATCTGACGATGCTGGTTTCTATCGGGCACAGATCTCTTCCTAGAAGTCTTGCCTTGGTGATGATGAACTGTAGCACACATGGGTTTAATTACAGTAGAAATGTTCTGTATGTTTCTGTTGCATTCATTGGAGGGTGCATGTTTTAAAGTATCCAATTTAAATATAAGCTAATAAACCGCTGAAGATGTAGACACTCTATTAAAATACTTCAAATTAAAAAAAAAACAAACCACACAACACCACAAAACCAAACAAGAAAACCAAACCAAAAAACCCCAACAACCTAGTGCACAGGGATAGTTTTAATTCATCCTCCTTCCTGGCAACGTTTGAGACTGAGGATTTGCTGTAATTGATGCTACTCATAGTAAATAGTGCTGGGATTAATCCTAAAACTGAACTGACTCAGCTATATGTTTTATGAAGAGGAGAAGTGGTAGCGGTAACTGTGCTATTAAAGCAATAGTAGAAAGCTCTAAAAAACGCAAGGAGGAAACTTGTCTTCATGTTGAAAAAGCTGAATATACTGAAAAAATCTCATGCTGCTAGAGCCTTGTGAACCTGTATCTTTGCATCCACAGTTTACCCAAAAAGACCCCACATGACTACTTCAAAAACTAATACATGAGGGGAAAAGCATTTTCCCCGTATTTTTTTTAAGAGTGCCTGTTCACCTCCCGAAAGGGCCGTGCTGAGAAGCAGGTGGCCGTGCCTGCCACAGCTGTACAGTTAAAGCTAACTGTGTTTTGTGTCTAAACTTCAAAGCTACCTTACTTGGTTCAAAACAGATACAAGTTCCAGTAGATCGGTGCTATTTGAAACAACGGAGCCAAGGGGTTTTGTGAGCAATATCTGACCCCTCCATAAAACATAGATGCTCTGATAGACTTCTGGTTGCAATTTTCATGCAGTTCACACTGAAGTGTGCCTGGCTACCAAGAAAAACAGCAGCAGGCAGTTGTAGAGTTAATTTTGCTGTAGCACTACAGTTGCTCTGCTCTTCCTCAGCTCTTACCTACCTCCCTGTTCCCTTACGCAGGATCACTCTCCCTCCGCTGCCTATATAGACTTAGCCATGTTGAGGATGCTGTAGCTGTGTGGAAGGTGAATCAGCTCTGGATGTGAGGGGGGGTGGTGGTGCGATGGTGATGAGAGCAACCGCCTGTAGAAATAAAGGACTGGGTAGGGGTTGGGTGGATGGCAGGTGAGCTGTGGTCAGCTCGAGCCCTTCAGGGAAATGGATGGGAATGTTCAACATTAGTTTAGGTGTCCTGAACTGTTTGTGTCGGGCTTGAACTCACTGAGAGCAAGCATGTGCCTTTTTCTGATCAAGAACAGAAGCGGGAAAAACTTGTGTTTGCGTTGGTAGTATGGTTAGTATTTTTCTTGAACTGTTTTTAAAGCCTGAAGTCCTTGGTCAGAGTGGAGTTGGTTTTGCGTTGAGTTACTTAATCAAAGTGAGCCCTGAATTATTTGTGAATTAGAACTACCCAGAGAGGAGAAGCTTTTAAAATAAGTGGTTTCTGGAGAGTGAAGTCATCAAATAAACATACTTCCTGGTAGACTTGCAATTTTTTAAATAAAATTTAACCTTGATATGTTTCTCTATCTAATGAGAATCATTAATTCTGCCTTTATTTGAATGTTGCCTGTCCAGTAATGTCTTCACTCTTTACTGTGCTCCTGCAGCTTTCCATACACTCCTCTGCTTCTTCCCCCTTACCTCCGTTTGGTACTGTAGGGATATGAAGAATGTTGTCCAGTGAATGTCGGGGAGCAGTGCAGAGGTCTGATTAAGTGGGAACGTGGAGGTGAAGATTAAACATCACAGATAATTCTTTAAGAACCAGTTTGCCAGCAGCTGAGGGTTGTGATGTCTGCCTACAAAATCGTGTGATCTCTTGGATATGGAAAGAGTTAGCAAAGTGGTGCCTCTGATATCGAGGTACTAGTAGAGGGAAGGCTGTTGTAGACTCTGCTGCGCAAAAGTAGGCACCTGTGTCCTTAGATGCTAGTTTGGGCTTAAAGCTGCTAAAAAAAGTGGATTTTTGGACCGAAATGGAAGAGCTTTTCAAATAGGTTATATTTTATGCAGTTTTGAGACATTGATGAGTTATCCAGCCAGAACTCTGGTATCAGTGCTGGCTCTGAAATGGGTTCCCTCGCTGACCCTGGGTAAACGATTCTGCCTCATTTTTCACCCTATATAGAAAATGTTTATGATGATTCACATCGCCTTATGAGAGCGAACTGTTAAGTGTTCTGAGGATGAACCATGTTGTGGAAGTGCTAAATTCTTAATACAAACCTGTGCACCTTCTTGCAAGTTTCCGTCTTCAATTAATACAGTTCTATTTGGAGTCCGTCTCTGGCGTGAGCCTGTGCTCTTTGCGTCTCATCGCAGCTCTGCCCAAGGAAGGCCATTGGGATTGCTCCCATGATGTTTACCTGTTGCTTTCTTTTGAGATAATCCATTTGTTCCAAAACAGACTGTCAGAGGGCAAGTTTATTTAAACGAAAGGGTTTTTTTCATTGCTGAGAATTATATAGGTCTTTCAAACACATTTGGCAGTTGGAAAATTAATACCTACTGTAATACTATCTAGCAACACAGAAAAATATGACTGTATGTTGAGTTTAGGGCTATGCTAGCCCATAAATCATAGGTCCACAACCCATTTGAGTACAGGTGTGCAAAAATTAGCAATTAAAATAGTTACTAATAAACTTCCATTATGCTTACACTTGCAAATCTCTTATTCAAGACCAGTTTCTTTGATAGTAAATCCATGCCTTGCCAGTTAGTGTTCACTCGGACACGTTAGCAAAGTAATACCCACTGGAGCAATGCTAAATTTAAAGAACCTTTTGAAGTTTTTGAACCTGATGGTGTGCCAGCAAAGTGGAAACTTGAGTAGTGCTCTTTAACTGGTGAGAAAAATTGAACGCCAAAAAATCTTGGTGAGAGGAAGACTGCTAGAGATGAAGTTTGACTTCTGGCAACTTTGCAGTGAAGAATGGCTTCTTTTGGGTACTTGGTTTTGTAAATCACTTTCCTCCTGCGGCTATAGTCTTTAGTTTTATTTGGACTTGATTTCTATTCTTCATCGAAATGTTCTCATTTCTGCAGATTTCAGTGTTGAATCTAGCCTTGAGACAACTTAATGTTTTTCCTGTAGAAGAACCTGCTTCTAGAAAGTTGCATTTTGTGTCTGTTTTGCAGGCAGTTTTGAAAAGCTAGCCTCAGCACAGCAATAGAATTGGCAGACCGAGTTTTTGGTCTGAAATGTTGATTTTACAGGCTCGTTGCCCAGCCCCTACTGCCATGACCAGCGACACTGGTGTACAGATCTGCGTTTCACAGGTTAGGTGACGCACTTTGGGCTCGCAGGGTACAGATCCTCCTGTCTGTTATATTCTTGTTTCTTCCCTTGGTGTGAGCAGTTAAGCTTCCCCAGGTAGCCTGTTGGTGGATAAATAGTGTTGTTGCTTGTCATGGGGAAAACCTAGGCTGTTTACGTGGCCTGGAGGCGTCTGATCATAGATAAGAATATTGTCTATCAGCAGGTATTACTTTAAAGCTTTCACAGTAATTGGTAGCATTTGGTTATGAGCCAATATGGGTATTAAAGTATCTTCAGGAGAAGGTGGCTCAGGTGGCATAGCGTGTGTGCCATAAACATTGCTAGCGATCAAGCTGTATTTGTTTAGGAGACCGCTGGAAGCAATGTCGTGCATATAAATTTTGCGTATTTAATATCACATGTTTAAATTAAAAAAAAACAAACACCATTGTGCTGTTTGGGATTCCTTTTCAGAATAAAATTCTAATAAACCAGTCCGGTCAATTGAGATTCCCTTCTATGTGTATGTCTTGCTCTTTCTCATACGCTGGTAACTGCTCCCCTCTCGTTTTGGTGTTACCATTGCTTAAGCAGGAACTGGAATGTGTTCCCACCATGAAGGTACTGGGGGTTTTCAAAGCAAAAGGGAATTGTTTCAAGAATAAAGTAGAGCTGTGACTTGAGACATTGCACAAATAGATTGTAGACGGATGGCAAACAAACTGGTAAAAGCCTTTATTTTTACTTAACCATCTTGACCATGTGTGCCTATTTGTATTGCGGATGTGGGCTGCAACCATGTGGGGTGGGAGGGAAACGATGCGTCGGTGTGTTTTGAGATGTACTTGCTAAGCAGAAGCGGTGTCCTCTGCCCGTTCTCCCTTCCCAGACGAATTGTTCTTGCCAAAATTTTCTACCTGTTGCAAGAGTTGCTTTCTTTCCAGCACAGTAAAATGTCAACTTCTTTCACTGTTCCTTCCCTCTCGTAGGCATCTGTAACCCCTGTACGACTGTGTATAGTACACACAACAGTCATCAGATCTCTGCTGGCTTTAGATACCATCAAGCTGGGTGTATTGTAAATGAACCGTATTCATTTGAAAAATAAATTTTTTTTTTGAAATGCATATGTGATACTTTTTTTTTAATATACTTGCATCATTTTAATTTATTCCCAAAGCCACGTCCGCTGGAGTGGATGGAGATGGAGGTGTTGATCTGAGCTGCGGTGTCAGGAGCTGGGTGGCATCTGGAGGGAGGTACCAGGCATGGCTGCCAAACCTTTGCCAGAAAACGATTTTACTTACAGCCTTTTCAGTTTGATTTGGTGTAATGCCATTTAATTTTTTTAAAATCAGGGAAGAACTTCTGGAAGCGCTCAGATCAGCGGTGTAAATCCTCCTGCTGTCCGCAAAGCTAGAGCTGTCATGGGAACACTGCGCCATGTCAGGGCTGTGGTACTGGTGCTGTGCGCTCGGTCCGGGCCCCGCCTGCCCCCTGCCGGGAGGACGCCCTGTCCCCCGGGTTTATTGGTTATGTTGTTGGGGTTTCTTTAATAACGACAACGATAATAACCGGTTGGTGTTGCTGCGCAGTGTGACTTCACTAGGAACCGCAGTAAGAGCGGAGCTGTGAGAGGGCTCCGGCCCCACCCGCACCCGGGGCCGCGGACAGCGGAGGGGAGGGCGGGGGAGCCCAGCAACGGGCCTGCGCGTGCCTGGCAACCGGCCCGGCGGCGGGGTCGGCCCTGAAGCGGGGAGGGGAGCGGGGCCGGCCCGGCCCTGAGGCGGTGAGGAGAGCGGGATCGGCCCGGACCCTGGGGCAGGGAGGGGAGCGGGGCCGGCCCGGGCCCTGAGGCGGTGAGGGGAGTGGGAGCGGGCTGGGCCCTGAGGCGGTGAGGGGAGCGGGATCGGCCCTGAGGTGGTGAGGGGAGCGGGATCGGCCCTGAGGTGGTGATGGGAGTGGGGCCAGGACCAGGGCCGGCCCTGAAGGAGTAGGAGCAGGGCCTGGCCCATGATGGGCCCCAAGGGAGCAGCAGGGCCCTGGCACGGAGGAGCCGGGGCACCCTGCTCAGGGCTGCCTAGCTGGGGGCTGAGCCCCTTCCCTGTTCCCCCCTTCCACCTCGGGGGAGTCGAGCCTTCCCCTCTGCCCTGCAGTCCTTTGTGCCTTCTCTCCTGCTGGCTCCACAGCCCTGGTGCCTGCTGGCAGGGCTTCCTTCCCTTTAGGAGTTCCCCAGCCGCCTTTGGTGCAGATGGCTGTGCTCAAGGAGCTCTGGTCCAACTAGCTGTGCCCAGGAGAACTGGGGGACAGGCATGGGGTGTGCCAGAGCAAGGGAAAATGTCTGCCCCAGAACTCCACCTGACTGTGGGTTTTTTGGAACCTGCAGTCTCCTCAGGAGCTGCTCTGATTCTGTTTGAGTGGTCTCTCTAATTCCTGCCAGTTTTGCAGGGATGTACTGGGTAGCAAGGAAGATGGCTGCAAACTATAGTGTTCCTGCAAAGCCTTTGAGTCCCCTGGGACTGCAACCCTGGGCTGAGCCTATGCAGCTGTAACAAAAGCAGAATCAGTAATGTAATCAGCCATTTTGTCCAAGCTTAATGGATACCATGTGGGAGATGGTGCTGTGAGGGGCTCTCTGTCTCTGCAGATAGCACTGTTGTCCAGGGAGAGACAGGTGGACACGGCGTTCCTCCCGGCCCAGGGGCAGAGGGTGGCTCCGATCGCCTGTCCTAGTGCTTCCCTGGTTGTGTGGACGTGTGTGCCTGCATTAGGCAAGATGCCAGCTGCATTTCTCTTGAAGAGCTTTCCAGTTTGTGGATGCATCTCCATTTCTGGTGTATTTCCATGAATAAACACAAAAATCTTCCGCTCCCTTTTAGTCACCTGTTTAGCGAGATGGCCACGCTGAGTGTAAAGCCAGGACAGCGGTTCACTGTGCCAGACTGGCACACCAACTCCCATCTCATCTCGGCTGATGCTGAACGCCAGCGTTCTGCTTCCCACCAAGTCCGGCAGGAAGCTCGAGCTCTCTGCAATGAAACCAACAACCAGGTGGGCCTTCTGGCTGCTCCCGGGTTTGGCAGAATAGCGGGCTGAGGAGTATGGGAGAGTGTCTAGATCTGGGTGTATGGACGTGGGAATAGGAGAAGGCTTTACCTCTACAGAACCTGCTAAATATGTACATTTACTTCCTGTAAACCCCTGTGCAATGATGCTTGTGTGCTGTCGTGAAATCCCTGGGTGTGATTCTTGCATCCTTTGCAACTTGTATGTTTTCTGTGCTCTCCAGTTTTGTAGATGACTATTAGACCAAATGGCGATGTGTTGTACTCCTGTGAGGGGTCAGTCAATCCTGAAAACAGGGAAAGGCTTCAGCAAGATTCATAATTGCAACTTAAAAAAGAGTAATGGCGTTTCTCCTCTAATTCCAGACAAAATGGGATGAGCATGACAACCGCACCCGCCTGGCTGAACGTATCAGCAGCGTGAACAGATGGAAGGAGACCCTGGACAAATGTCTTGCAGACATAGATGCGGAAATCGATGCCTTAGCCAAAGTATGTTGGGAAGACAGGTGGCTGGAAATCAACTTACACTCTCAACATGGGATGTTAAATAATTGAGGCTTGTCTCCTGCAATGGGCAAGCCCATATGGAGTTTAAGGGGGGCTTACCACAGGTATACTGAGATCCATACCTGATGAAGTGACTTCCTGGAAAGCAAGCCACTGCATTCTTGGCTGAGCCAAGCCGTTTTATGGAACTGTGCATTGCATGATCTTGTTTGGGTTTGGGGTTGTGGTTTTTGGTTGTTTTGGTTGGGTTTTTTTAAAGCTCTGAAGGATTGTGAGAAATATGTTAACACCATCATTCAAAAATGTTTTATTTTAAATAGAGAATAGCAGTGGGACATCTCTCTGATTCTTGTAGTTCTAAACCCAGAGGCTGCTGCTCCTAGAGTCGTTAGCCCCCAGCAAGGTGTGATGCCCAATGCAAACAGCAGTTGTAGAGGACTAACGTGTTTGGTTCTCGCAATTTTCATTCCAGACTTGCTAAAAGGTTTCAGAACCGCAAAGACAGGCAGTGCGGGGCCCTCTTAACAAGGGTATTGGTGGGTTCCCCTTCCTTTCTCCCATTCCTGAAGGGAACCCCCCCGACACCCAGCTGGCTTCTTCCTCCAGGTGAAGGAAGCAGCGGAACGTGCCCTCCAGGCAAAGAACTTGCCTTTGGATGTTTCCATTGAGTGCCTGACGCTCCGCGAGAGCCGCCGTGCCATCGATGTGGTGAGGGACCCTGTGGAGGAGGAGCTGCACAAGGAGGTGAAGGTGATAGACAAAGCCAAGAGAGAACTGCAGCAGAGAGTGCACGAAGCCTTTGAACAGCTCTGGTGAGGCGACTGACACAGCTTTTGACCCGACTCTGCCCTCCTTGCTTGGCCCCAGCAGTTTAATGTGCCTCTAATGCCACGCTGAGATGGGCAAGCAGGCCAGGTGCAGTTACCCTGGGGCAGGGAGCCGCTCAGAGGAGCCTTTGATGCTTATTGTCAAGGTGTATGGAGTTTGGGGGTTTGTAGGGGAGAGCATGTCAAGGGAGGCTTCATTGGAAAATTTTGGCCCGGACAGATATCTCGTGCCACCTACCTTGGTTCATGAACCAGTGACGTGGAATCATAGAATCATAGAATGCTTTGGGTTGGAAGGGACCTTTAGAGGTCATCTAGTCCAACCCCCTGCAGTGAGCAGGGACATCTTTAACCAGATCAGGTTGCTCAGAGCCCCGTCCAACCTGACCTTGAATGTTTCCAGGGATGGGGCCTCCACTACCTCTCTGGGCAACCTGTTCCAGTGCTTCACCACCCTCATTGTAAAAATTTTTTCCTTATATCTAGCCTAAATCTACTCTCCTTTAGTTTAAAACCATTACCCCTTGTCCTGTCACAACAGGCCTTGCTAAAAAGCCTGTCCCCATCTTTCCTCTAGGCCCCCTTTCAGCACTGAAAGGCCGCACTAAGGTCTCCCCGCAGCCTTCTCTTCTCCAGGCTGAACAGCCCCAACTCTCTCAGCCTGGCCTCGTAGCAGAGGGGCTCCAGCCCTCGGAGCATTTTTGTGGCCTCCTCTGGACCTGCTCCAACAGCTCCATGTCCTCCTTGTGCTGAGGGCTCCAGAGCTTGATGGGTGCAGTTACAGAGAGAACTCAGAACTCAAGCGTTAAAGCTCCCAGGCCCTAATCCCTCGTGGGTCACTGCCTCGCTGCAGGAGGGTGGGCAGCTCAGTTCACCAGTGTGCTGCCCCAGCAGAGCGCAGGGGAGCCATGCAGGCAGTAAAGCAGGTGTGCTGCTTTACCAAGTTGGGCCCAGCGCACTGGGAGGGCAGGAGCTTATCACTCATTCTTAAAAAGATGACTGAGGTGGTGATGAAAGCTTTGGAAATTGTGAGCTGCCTCTCCCCTCTGCGTGCTCCCTGCTGGCTACAACCCTGCTTTCTGCAGCCGCTTACAGGAAGCTCGTCAGCAGCTGAGCTGTGACCACCAGCGCAAGATGGAAGCACTGGAAATAGATCGCGTGTGCTTATCCCTCAACGTGAACTCTCCCAACATCTCCTTCAAGGTCAACCCAACACGGGTCCCAGACGGGTAAGGAAAGAGCCTGCCCTCGTGTGGCCAAATCTATGCTGGTGCTGGAAAGAGCCCTGGGGTGCTTTTTCCTTCTGTGCTATATCCTGGCTTGATGGGTGCAGTTACAGAGAGAACTCAGAACAGGAGCTGGCTGCTGGGATTTGTTGTGGCTCTTGAATTGTGAAGCCACAGACTTTTGGGAGTTATCTAAATGGTCACCGCAAAGACAGAGAAGCTAGCTGCCCTGCCTTCCTGGTGCTTGTCTACAGGTGGCACTCAGCAAGTAGTGTGGTATCAGCCTTTGGCACAGCTTATGGGGGAGTTGCTGCGCATTTTCACTTCCTTGGCATTTCATAGCATGGTTTGGATGTGTCCTTGTTTTGAGTGGGTGTTGGGCTCAGTGCCGGAGCCATGGGGTAGCAATCTCCAGCTGGTGCAGTGAGGAGATCAGACAGGATGTGACCTCTAGAATTCCTGAAGCATTTTGCACTGCACAAAGCCACCTTGGCCTGCAGCAGGTGGTTCCTTTTGAACTGTCTTGCAAACACTCAACTTATTTTTCATAACTGCTGATTTGTTCACAGATCAACTGCACTTGATGCATGGGAACAGAATAGCCAATGTAACAAGGAGCATGCCGAGGCAGAAGTGAAAGCCTCGACAGAGCTCCGAGAAGCAACAGTGCTTACCATTGCACAGGTAAATTAGTCCCTTGGCTGTGAATCCGTGGTGCAGAAGTTCTGGATCCAGTGTGGGAGAATGGGCTGGCACGTGCTGTGGCGAGGGGAGGGGAGTCTTTGAAAAGACAGCGTTGCCTGTGGGCCTCTCTGAGAGCAGCTGCCCTCCTGGTTTAAAAGGGGAGCTTGGTTATGCTGCAGAGCTTGTAGCAGTCTCAGCAACCTGGAAGACACGTACCTGTCCATCGTTCCCTGCCTTTTGGCTCCAGGGGGGTCCATGACCTGCACGCGCGTGGCAGCAGCCAGAACCCAGCGGGTTTCGCTCATAGGCTTGTCCCAACCTCGCAGGAGGTCATCTCCTGTGACGGTTGTATTGGCAGCTGCTGGGAGGGAGACACCTCCTAGATGTGTGTGACTGGAGCTCTTCTCTCTTCAGACAAACAACGAGCTGGAGGCTCAGCGTGTAGCTACAGAGTTTGCCTTGCGCAAGAGGATTAGAGACCTGGAAAGAGCCTATGATGAGCTGAAATGGCAGGAGCAGAATGTAAATGTTGCTTCTTTGGTTATCGAACACAACCTTGGGTGGGAATTGAATCCAAAAGGATGTTTGTTATGTGGAAAGTGACTTGGCCTGGTTTCCACATAAGAGCTGTTAAGTGGCACATAGTATGATCCCTGCAGCATCCTATCTCCTTCTGCCATCACAATTGCTGCTCTGGCATTTCCCAGCAGCAGTGCCAGATTTTGGCCTTTTTATTTCACTCCGGTCTCAACTGCTGTGCCCATAAAACACCAGCAGCACCATGCCCAGTCCGTGTGAAAAGCCTGATCTATGAGCAGAGGGGTTCGATACTCAGAAGCCTTGTTTAAAATCCATTCCCAGCACAGTAAAAGCCCAGGATGCATGGGGGCTGTTTTCCAGTCTGTATCCCTGGCTGTCCCTCATGACACATGTCTTTTATCCGTAGACCTTGGAGGAAATTGCTGAGATGGAGGAGGAGATCCGACGCTTGGAGGAGGATCTTCGAAGGAAAACGCAAGATCTGAAAGTGGCACACACCCGCCTGGAGACCCGCACGTGTCGGCCCAATATGGAGCTCTGTCGGGATCAGGTACCAGCCTTGCCCAGCACGCTCCTTGCCAGGAGGGACTGGGGGGAACTGACTGGGATGGGGGCTTGTGTGGGTCTGAAAAATGTGGGTGCACTTTAGAGAAAACTACAGAGAGGCTGAGCAACGAATCCTACGGTCATGTAGCAAAGCAAGGAAATAAATGTCATAGCTGGGCTAGAAGGGGAATGAGAGAACTGTGGCCTTTGTGAAGCAACGCTTCAGCCCTGTTGAGTGCTGTCACCTTCTCCCTCCCCACCTCGCAGGTCCAGTACGGGCTAACAGACGAGGTCCACCAGCTGGAGGGGACGATCCGTGCACTCAAACAGAAGCTAGCAGAGTTACAGTAAGTCTCCTGCTCCCCAGGGTAGAGCCATGGCCCAGCATTACCCACGCGAGGGACGTGGCTATGTGCAGCCCTGGGCCTGGCACACATCCAGAAGCTGCATTTTGGAGCTCATGTCTGCTCAGCTCGGGAGTGGGCATAGTCTTTGGGCTTGGTGGGGAGCTGGACCGGGCAGCAGGGTGCAGGCGAGGTATGAGAGGTCTGCGTGGTGGGAGGGTGAATGACGTTCCCACAGTCCCTGCTTGACTCTGGCTTCAACCAGGCATAGACAGTTCTAAAGGGGAAAAAAAAAAAGGGTGAAAAGTAAAGGAAGAAACAGAAGTGCTGCTCTGGGCTGGCGTGGGCTCCCAGGGTGCGCGTCTCTGCACTGCACCCCAGGAGCAGCACGTGGGCTTGCTGTTCGCAGACCCAAGCAGTGCTGCTGCTACGCACCAAGAAACGTCTGATGCGTTCGTTCTTCGTACAAAGGCAAATGTGGCACAGATAGTTCTGCTGCCAGAAGGTGGGAAGTTGGGTGCTTCCTGTCCAACTTGGGAGGTGAATGCAGTGCTTGAACCCAACTCACCTGGCTTCTGCTTGTTCCCAGGGATGCCTTGGACGCTCTTTACAGACAACTTCACCGCATTCAGATGGATATTGGCTACAAAGCCAATTCCCTTGTGCTGGACAACAAGTGCATGGACAGCCGGAGAAAGCTCGTGGTGCCTGCCGAGAAGTTTGTGCCAGAGGTCGACACTTTCAACCGGACCACAAACCGTGCACTCTCCCCGCTGAATAACGGGCGGCTGGAGTTGGCTTAGTGTGCCGGGGAGTGTTGTGCAACGAGCCGCACCGAGGAGAAAGCTACTGGTGACTCAGTTCCGTAGCAAGGAAAGCGGACATCTGTGTCGTGTTAGGATAATGTAATTCTCCTCCCTCCTCCTCGTTTGTTATATAACTGTCTGTCCCCTCGTATGATGTTTATGGCCTCTTGCACTCCAAGGAGCATTATAAACAATAAAGAGTCTGTCCCCAAGAGCCGTTGTCATCCGACAGTGTTGGAAGTGTTTCGCGGTGATTGAATCCATCTGGGCTCTTTAGTGTTTTAAAGTCCTTTAAAGTACCAGGCTGCGCTCTGAAGAGGGGCTGTGTAATGGTGGCGGCATGCCAGATCTGCTCTGTGGGTGTACTGACTCAAATCTGCTCGCTTTAATGATTAAAGTAAAGTTTGGGTTGGGATTTCCCCTCGCCTGCTAGCCCTGCGGAGCTAACACAGCTACAAAAGCAGGAGTTGGAGTCCGCGCTGGCTCTTGCGGCCGCGGACTTGTTAAAATTGAATTGCAGCGCTTGCGTTCTGCCGGGAGTTTATTGTTTCTATTCCAGGCGCGCTCCCAATGTGCCGAGTGCCATGCGCTCTCCCTGGGTGACGGCATCCTTGCAAGCCGGATTATTTTATGTGCAACAGGACCGGACCTCGGCCTGCTCTTCCTCCCTGAGGTGGGAGATGATGCTCGGTAACGCCTCCCCCCCCCCGTGGAAAGCAGCCTGGATTTGACTCCTGGCTGTCTGACTACATCTTGATAATGAGAAATTGAGGGCGGGGGGGGGCGGAAATCAACGCTTTTCCTTCCTGGAAGTCGGGAAATAGGCAGCAGCCTCCCAGCAGCTTTTTCCTGCCCCCGCCGCCGCCGCTCTCCTCCGGGCCGCCAGGGGGCGGTGTCCGCGGCAGTTGCCGCGGACACCGCCCCCTGGCGGCCCGGAGGAGAGCGGCGGCGGCCTGGGAGAAGATGGCGGCGGCGACGGGTTCGGGCTCAGGCAGCGGGCGGGCGGCGGCGCGGCCTCGGCCGGGACCCGCCCGGTTCCGGGGCTGTTTGGCCGGAGCGTTGTTAGGTGACTGCCTAGGCGCCGTTTTCGAAGGCAGGAGCGTCGTGAAGCTGCCTGACCTGCTACGCTTCCTCCGAGGCCTAGAACCGACTCCCGGGCCGCCCGAGGCGGGGGAGCCGGCCGGCAGCTCCCGCAGAGGTGGGCAGAAACTCCGGGAGCGGGACGGGGGTCGGGCTGGGAGCGCATCCCCTTCCCCGTACCCACCGGGTCGGGTCCGGCTCCCAGCACCCCACAAATTCGGTGCCCGGCCTCCAGCACCCCCGGGATCAGGCTTTGGGGTGCGTCCCGCCCCGTCCTCGCACCCCCCAGGCCCACTCCCCCTCCGAAGTGTGGGTGCCCCAGTCCTGCCCCTCGCCTCAGCGGGGGACACCTCCCCTGGGACACCCGTGGCTGTCCCCAGCACTGCTTTGATATCTGTCCCCTGTGCTGTGGGGTTTGGGGCTCCCCGGGGCGAGGATGACCTTGCTGAAGCAGTGCCCCAGTTCTGGCTCTCCCAGGGCGGTTCCCAGTTCCATAAGCACTTGCCGGTGTGGAGGGATGTGTGGTTTGCTGTGCTCAGCCTGTGCTGCTCATGCCAGAGTGAAGCTGGGGTGTGTAGCGTGCTGGGAATCGGGGTATCACAGTGCAGGGCTGTCAGCGTGGAATAGCTATACCAAAAATAGTTAAGTAGGAGAGTAAGAGAAGCAGGAGAATGGTTATTTAACTCTTAGCAAGCGATGATGGATTCGCGTTGGAGTTCTGAGCAGTGCAGCAAGCCCTGTAACCCATCCAGTAGGATCTTAAAGGCACTTGATTTTCTTGCAGTCTTGTCCAGAAATGCAACTGTGCTTTCTCTTCTCTGCTTGTCAGCGTACGCTGTAAACTCCTTGAGAAAAGAGACTTGTCTCTCGCTTGTCTGTATGTGCCTCTGGATATCAAACACTTTCTCTTGGCTCTTATTAATCTTGAAATGCTTTCAGTCTCACTTTTGCTGTGGATGCACCTCTCTGTGCCTTTTCACTCTGATGACCATGGCTAGTGATGAGCTCAAAGTGCTGGGGAGCTTCTGGTAATGTTTTAACTCACTGACAGATAATTAGTCCTTGGAGAGTAGGGAAGTGCTGAAAGTTGAGGACAGGAGGAGAGTTTGTCCCTGGATGGTCATGTTATGCTTTGACCTTCTGTTTTAGAAACGCTTTCGTACACGGACGACACGGCCATGAGCAGGTCGGTGGTGCAGTCCCTGCTAGCCAAGCGCGAGTTTGATGAAGTTGATATGGCCAAGAGGTAAGGACTGCAGCCAGCTTCGGAGGCCAGGGTGTTGGCATCTACTAGGGAAGGCAAGAGTTTCTTAAGATTTAGCAATCGCTGTAATTTTCTGCGAAAGGGGACAGGGGCTAAGGCAAAGTCATTGTTAATTTGTGGAGAAAAAAAATTAGAAAAGTGGTGGCTAATCCTGTAATTTATTGTGTGCTTTGCACTGTCCTGGAACATGCAGCAGCGTTACCTTTAGTGTGGGTTCAGAGTCTGCTTTAAAATGAAGCAGGATGGGACATGCTGTATTGCAGCCGTGCATGTGTATTCACCTTTGTGGAAGATAATGCTTAGAAATTTCAGAAGCATTTCCTTTCATGGTTATTTGTTGCTATTTATGTTTGTACTTCCCTTAGCTTAGTGAATATTAGTGAGGTCAGCTCCAGTTTGTTTATGATCTATTTCCCTTTTGAATCCGTGGCCCTGGTAGCATTTGGTTCCACTTAAGGGAGAACATTTATTTGTTTAGAAAACTCTTCCATTGAACTTGAACAAAAGACTTTCTTTGTGGTTGTGACCCACGGAAATGTTTCCAGTTTGCTTCTATTTCAAGGCAAAGTTGAGAGGGAAACAAGTGGGCTCTGAAAGGTGATGTTTATACACCCTTTCCTCCTTTGACGCCAATTTTTGGGAATCAGATTCTTTCCCTACAGAACTGAATCACTTGAACCCTGACTGTCACTCTGTTATCCATGTGTTATTAATTCACTTTATCAAGTGGCTTTACACAACCTCTTTACAAACTTCAGTAACAGACCAAATATCCCGTGTCTTTTTTCTCACCTGCGTAACTGCTGCTCTCTTGCCCACGCCAGGTTTGCTGAGGAGTACAAGAAGGAACCCAACCGGGGCTATGGGATGGCTGTTGTCAATGTCTTCAAGAAGCTCCTGAGCCCCAAGTGCAATGATGTGTTTGAACCAGCACGAGCCCAGTTTAATGGGAAAGGCTCCTATGGCAACGGCGGTGCCATGAGGGTGGCAGGCATCTCACTCGTGTATTCTGATGTCCAGGATGTTAAGAAGGTACCGTTGTTGTCTCCTTTGGGCGCCTCAGCTCTTGGAGTCCCTGCTGTCAGGCAAGTCTCACCGTGATCTCTCAGGTAGGTTTGCTAACGATGTGTTTTCATTCGCAGTTTGCAAAGCTGAGTGCTGAGTTAACCCATGCCAACTCCCTGGGCTACAACGGGGCCATTCTGCAGGCCCTGGCCGTGCATCTCGCCCTGCAGGGAGAACTCAGCAAGGAGACCTTCCTGGAGCAGCTCATTAGCCACATGGAAGACGTAGAGGCAGACGATAAGTCTCTTACTGACGCCCGAGCGTAAGTAGCTGTGGGGAGCACTAACTCTGCTCTGTACAGTTTATTCTGTTCGCATTCTCTCTTCTTCATTGTACTCTGTTGTTTTTTCTTTCTCCCCCGCCCCCCCCCCAGGCTGGGATTTGAGGATTTACCATTTTCAAGGCGTCTAAAGAAAATAAAGGAATTTTTGGAGCTCAGCAGTGTTCCCAAAGCAGATGTATTGTTTGAATTAGGTAAGTACCTTTCTTACTACATGTATTAGGAAAGAGCTGGAAGCAGGAATAACTCAGCAAGCCTCGTTCATGTGTCCTCCCCCAGATTGCCATGTCAGCCTCTGCTGCCTGTCAGGCACAGAATGTGCTGGGAAGGCTGCCTGTGCTCACCAGTCAGTAATTCTCTGAGTCTTGACCCAGTGACTCCCTCTCTGTATTGGTGGGGAAAAAAAGTCTTGCTAAGAAAAGCTTACAATGAGTAACGTTTCTTAATATTCTGAGATTTTTTTGTCTTAATGGCTATGAGATCTTCGTGTTGGATGGGAACGGGTAGATGTGTATTGCCAAACTGTACTGGTGTAGCTGGGAGTTGGTCTCCAGGATGGGAGTAGTACTGGGGGGCTATGGGGAGGTTTCTCTTCTGAGATGCAAGCTTTTACACCATGATAAAATCAGTGACTCCGGTATTGAAAGTAACTGGCAAGGGGAAGTTGCAGTTAGAAGGGAAAGGGTGCTTCTGTGGGAAGCAAGAAACAAGTGTTCTGCAGCACTGACGATGGTTGGTTTTGTTAACAGGCAATGGCATTGCTGCTTTGCGGTCTGTCCCTACTGCAATTTACTCCTTCTTGCGCTGTATGGAAGCTGACCCAGATATTCCTGATCACTACAGCAGCCTGCAGAGGACCATCATCTACTGTATCTCTCTGGGTGGAGACACAGACACCATTGCTACCATGGCGGGAGCCATTGCAGGGGCTTATTATGGGGAGGAACAGATACCCCCAAGTTGGGAGCAGAGCTGTGAGGCTTTTCAAGAGACACAGAAGCTGGCAAATAGCTTGTATGAACTCTACTGCCAGCGGCTCTGAGCTCCAAAGGGAGTGTGTTTTCTGAAGGCAAAGCGGGTGGTCACCTCTGCTTTTCTGGTCAGAAATCTGGTGGTGGATCCGAGCTGTCTGCAGATGCCAGTGAGCCTCCACCCGAGAAAGACGCCTGCTGCTGTGAGTTATGAGCTGGAAGCACGAGCTGGTTTGGAAGAGAGGGGACATACCCTTCAGTTACGGTTCAGCTGGGAAGCGGCTGGATGTGGTGCCTTGGACAGTGGGTGCAGCTCCTCTGAAGTGTACAGAAGCATCTAGTGTTTCGTAAGATTTCTGCTTCTTGCTTTGTCCCACCCTTATGCCGTTATGTCATTTTGTCATTACAGTTACCGGGTGGGTGTCTGAATCCACCGACTCTCTCGCTGTTTTCCTCTACTCCTATGTGCTGTGGCCTTTGTTTCAGTTGTTAGTGACCTGTCCTGCAGTGGCTTTGGTAGGCTCTGCGCCCCTCTCAAAACACCAGTTCACACTCAGCTGACCAGCCAAAGGATGTAGATGGGAGTTGCCAGAGAGGCGCGTCCCTTGGAGCCTGGAGGATGTCCTGCATGGTGGCACAGGTCACCTGTCTGTGGAGTGAGGGTGCTGGAGGGTAGGCCTCCCGGGAGGTTCACTTCCTTAAAGGCAGAATGAAAAGTGCCAGATTGGAGAAGGGATTTCTTTGCGTTGCTAGTGGCGTTGTGAAAAGTGCCTTTGGTGCACGCAGACAGAATCCCAGTTGGCTCATTGTTACTGCTGGAAGAGGGCGTAACTAATTATTGGTCCTTTGGTGTCCTTCGCTCCGCGATCCTCCTGGCACCGTCCTGATCTGTTGCATTTTTGTGTTCCCTTACATAGCTGGCTTTCACCTTGCTGCAGCTACTCTAGCTATTTCCTTTGTTCCTAATCCTTGCACCCTGCATTTTTAATCCTGCCCTGTGTATGTCCAGAGCACCAAGTGAGATTGCTGTTTAAATCTGTGAGTGGAGATAGTTGTGAAACCTGGTGTTACACAAGGATTGAATTCCTGGTTCTGCTGTGGGCAGTGACAAAAATTACTTCAGCTGGAAGCAGGAGTTACTTCTCACAGTTTTAACTGTACTTGGTTTAACTCTGTACTTGGTAAGAATCATCTAAAAATAAAGGGAAAGGTAGGTTAATTGCGGGAGAATTTATCCGAGTTTAAAAGAATTTGTGCATTTGAAGCTGGTACTGGTGGCCAAGAATATTCTAGCAAAGCCATGTTGTTCCACGGTTTCACGTTTAAGACCTTTGCCCAATGGAGCCGGTCAAAAAGGGAGTAACAGCTTGGGTATGGCATGTCTAAAAAGGGTTAAAAGCTTTCTAATAATTGAAACCAAAAAGAAAGCAAGAGGCAAGCAGTCATCTCATGGAAATGTTTGTAAATTTGAATATGACAGTATAATTCTCTATAATCTCTAGTATTTTGTTGCGACACCGGGAAGTGACCGTTCTGCTCAGAGCTCACTCCCTGCTGGTATGGGCACGTGGTTGCTGCATGTGTCAGGCTGCGTGCACATGTGGAAAATCTGCCTGCGAGGGGTCGTTCCAGTTTTTCCTGTACTCTGCTTCCTTCAAGTGCCAGTCTTCTGTGCGATGCTTTAACGGGTGTTCCTTGTATAAATGAATTCTTGTGCTGAGAACATGTGGAATTTTTGTCTATTGTGTATTTATGTATTGTGCTGCAGATCTGAGGTGTAAAATGTCAGGGTTTTCACATTATTCTATCAGAGGTGTGAACATATTCACGGAATTATTTAAAAGAAGATACGTTCCTTTTAAAGCAGCTTTATAATTTTAAATGTTTGGAACTCATGAAGAGCAGAAGAGCTCCTGTTTAAAAAAAAAATATCTCATTTTAGGCCAGAATTTAAATGTGTACTAAAGCATTTAGCTCTGACTTCCTTGAAAAGAAATAAAATCACTGAGTTATCTTTGTTAATTAGCCACTGCTCCTGTCTTCCTTCAAGCCATGAAGTTGTGCTTCCGTACTAAATGTCGATGAGTTGTACGAAAACTTCTGGGCTATTTCTCCCCACCCCATACTTCACTTTGAGACTCAACCTGAAACTACTTTGTTATGGCTGCTTGAAATCTTTCTGTAGAAAGCAGAATGGAAGTTGTTCGCTGCTGGTTAGAGACATCTCGCTTGTAGCCAAGACTCGTGCTTCATTTGGGGTGAGTTTTAGCACGGGAAATCTGCTGTAAAAACTACTTTCTGGTGGCCACTCTTGCCTGTAAGCAGTATGGGGTGGCTGGAGTTTGTAAAAGCCCAGGAGTAGTGGTTCTTGTTAACAGCAGGGTGAGTCAGTAGCGTCGATCGTGTGCGTTGCAGGGAGGTTTGCTGGAGATGCCCTTTTCCTTTGCTGGCTGTGGCTCATCGGCTGTGTTTGCAGCGAGGAGCAGTGCATGGTCGGAGTTCAGCTGCTGGAGTCCAGCGTGCGATGATCAGGGAGTGTGCTGGGTGCCCCCACGACTTGCACCAGGAGAATCGCTGCTGCTTCTTCGTAGTCAGCCTTTGAAGGAGTCTGCCCGTGTGGCAACCAGGCTTCTCTGGAAGTGTTTCACCTGTAACAAGTAATGTCTTCTCTTCCAGGTAAGAGATCAGGTGGGAAAACTTTTTTTTTTCTCTTTATTCTTTGTAGTTTTAGCCTCTGAAAGTGATTTGCTTACAGGCGATTCACCATTTCTTCTGTGTGCTGCTGAACTGACTTTTTGCTGCTCGGGATGCAGAGGTTGGCTGTAGACAAGGTTGTGTAATGCAGCAAAGAAAAAGTCTAATGAAAAAAACACAGCAGGGAAAGGGAATCCCCAACACTTTGACTTAAATTCCTCAAATTAATAATTGCCAGTATGGAAAGGTCTGGATTTCATCATTTTTTAAAAAATGAACTTCTGGAGACAGGAATCTTTTCCTTAATCACAAGAAACATGCAATACCTTCTTACAGAAGAATATTAATTAGCAAGCAAATCTGGACTGCTGGGAACAAGGGAGCTGGATTTGAGAAGGAAACACAGTGCGAGAGGTCTGTACGAACGGTCTTACTAGCAAGGCTGAGCAAGGCCATTAATAACAGGACAAAGGCACAGCTGAGCCCACCTTTTATACAAGAAGTTTTATTGATGTTTTGTCAATACAATCAAGTACTGTAGTTTTAGTTCTGAAGAGAAGGCCAGTTTCTGATCACAAAAAGAGTGCATTTTAAACCAACTTTTACTATGACAGACAGTGCATGTAATAAGTATTTACAAAACTAAAAACCTCTATATACTAGGTTAGAAATGAAGATACTAGAGGCAAATTTAAAAAAAATAGTAAGAATTTGTATATAAAAATGCACATTGTAATGCAGTTTTCATAATTAAAAATAGACGTACTTCATCCAACCCAACCTTTTTTATTATTGTGACTGAAACCAAAATCCCATGCGCTCACACACACGACAGAAAATAATCCTTTCTGCTGGCGAATATCACGTACTTGGTACTCCAGAAAAAACAAATTCCTCCTGACGGTGTCCAGTTTAGTGAACAGCCTCCCTCATCCTGTGCATCGTTTTTTCTAGCCTAACTCTATGTGCGTGTAATGTCTTTGCCTTTCAATTACTGTGTAAATGTAACAGGTTATATAGCTGCGGAAGGTTGATTATGGTTTATGCTCTGCACGTGAAGGGAAAGTGAAATTGCAAAACAGTATCTACAGCACTGAACGAGTTAATGTCTTGGTGTGGTTATAGTGAGTATTTTTGTCATCGCTTTTGCCAGCTAGAACAAGAAGTTTCGAATAAAACAGAACAAAAAGAGATGGAGTGTAGGTTAGAACACAGTATAAATAAGTTGCTTTGCTGAGTAACAGGATGAAGCTTCCACCCCGGCGCGCGGCTGGGGCGCAAGCAGCTCCTGGCCCTGCTGCGGGTAGTGTGCAGGCGTCGCCGGCGGTGCCGTGCGGTGGAAGGAGCGAGACCCCGCTGCTGGCCAGGGCCTTGCGTGGCACCAGCTCGAGTTCATTGCTGTTCCCCACAGGAAAGACGCTTCAATAAAGGAGACACAGGCCCCATCCTAGCACCCTCCTCCCAAGCCTGGGCTTGAAGAAAACATCTGAGCTTCTGCTTTTAATTCTAGGGACTCTTTTTGTATGGCTCCTGTTCCTGCTGGGAAATAACCTGCTAGGATCAAATCCCAGATGGCCCTGACACCCCCCTGCCTTCAGGAGTTAAAAACGTCCAGCAGGATCAGACACTGGGGCAGCCTTTCAGCTTGAGAAGGTTTCATCTTTACATGAAACTTGCAGCTTTATGTGGAGTAAAATCCCCGGGAGGGGGACAGGCCAGCCCCAGCCGGGCAGTAGCTGAAGTACTGGCCTTCCAGCTGTAAATTTCCTTTTTGTGTTTCTTCATTTCAGGGATAGGAGTGTTTTTGAAAGGAAGCCCTGGATGGCAAGAGACAGAAACAAAGGACAGGCTTAAGGGGAAAAACAAACACACAAACAAAATAGAAATAGAAAAAGAAAAGTTGTTTAAATATCTTGTACAGTCCATCTGGAGAACAATCCCAAGTCCCATTCTTGCTACATTTCTTTGGCCATAGAACAGGCTTTAGGAAAATTTAAGGGTACTAGTTGCTCAGCTGGTGACCAAATTATTGCTGTTTTCTCAGGGATGTGCCTTTGCGGAGGGACATGCAGTGTCACGCGTGTGGATTAACTTCAGCAGCGTGCTCCTTGCCTGGGATGAGAAGAACCGCTTTACTGTACGTGTGAGTGGCAATGACTGTTCTACCATGACAAAATCTGCAAAGCAACAGGGTTCAGTTGCTCCCTGTAGCAAAGGACAGAGCAGCCAAGTGGTCAGTATCCGCGCATACCTTTCCCAGAACATTGTAGCTCATATTCAGGTCAGTAACATTTCAAGCATTAGTGAGACAAAGTGGTAACAACAGACAAATGTGATTTTTTTTTTTTTCTTTTTTTTTTTTTTTTTTAAACCTAAGTCACAGATTGGCACCTGGAATGGTGCACTTTTACAGGTACATATTGCACTAGACTTGTCAATAACATTGTTAAGTAGATAATAGCACCGTTGTAAAATGACTGAATGGAAAGTTAGAACGAACGCTATTTTTTCTGAATTAAAAGGTCCCCAGAGAAAGGGGGGATACCAATGCAAAAGTTTACACATCCCGAAATAGTGAGACAGTAAAAGCAAGTTGTCCATAAGTGGCACTTTCAAGAAAGCATAACTAAACCTTCTGTCAAACCAGGCTAGAAGCACCGTAAGCCGGGCTTGCAGTGCCGTCCTTGTGTTGTCAAGGAATAAGATGCTCACACGGCCAAGGAAGTCTTTGGGCTGCAAAGAAACAGACAGGACAGAACTAGCCCTTGGACTTGCCAGTAGATGAGTTAACCCGAGAGGGGGGATCGTTGTTCATCACAGGGGTCCCGGCTTCCCTCAACGGCTTTGGAATAGGTCGTCTGTCATCCTCCCAGATACCAATGCCCGGATGTTTTTATTCCTAAAGGTGCTGGGGGGGAGGGTTAAAAATAACATTTACTTCTCATAAGAAGGTGCTTATGCAAAGTGTTCCACTTTTTATGATTATAAATCCAACCACACTGAATCCGAAGTGAATCAGAGAGACTGCCTCAAAGCGCAGTCTGAAGAAATAGGCATCAGTGAGACTGAAACTTGGGCGTCTGATGGTTTGGGAACGAAATTTCTCAATCCATCATGGATCTCTGCTGCTGTGCAGGTTTGCGTTAAGTGCCTAGGACCCCTGTGCTGGTCAGCAAATACACCATCCATTACAACAGCTGTATTTATTTAACTAGTACTCAAAATGGGAAACAAGGGCACTTGATTACAGACCAGAAGGGTCTGGTCTTCCAGACGACCCTCTCTGGATCACAGAGCAGTTTACTGCAGAGCCGGATCCTTGCCATCCAAGCGCGTTCCTGCGTTTGATGTACCGTCACTAGGGTAAAATTTATTCCACATACGCTTTGCTGAGGAAGTCACTCCCCTC
>VYZW01000903.1:52060-67478 GCA_013401315.1 Balaeniceps rex | reverse complement strand
TGGAGGTATTTAAAAGACGGGTAGACGAGGTGCTTAGGGACATGGTTTAGCAGTGGACAGGTACGGCTGGACTTGATGATCTTAAAG
The DNA here is from genome assembly GCA_013401315.1 of Balaeniceps rex. Lineage (NCBI taxonomy): Eukaryota > Metazoa > Chordata > Aves > Pelecaniformes > Balaenicipitidae > Balaeniceps > Balaeniceps rex. Next base: position 67,391 of record VYZW01000903.1, on the reverse strand, counting down.
ATCTTTTCCAACCAAAAGATTCTGTGATTCTGTGTGATTCTGTGATTCTGTGTGATTCTGTGATAAGTTAATTTGTATTATAAATTCTGTATTATGCTACTATATTGATTCAGCTTGTAGAAATCCTGTGCCATTCTAATCATAAATTCCATGCTATACTAATCATAATACCCTGTTAAGAAAATAAAGCTTTAATTGTAACTACAATTAGTGCCATAACCATTCTGCCAAGGATCCCTAGAACCACCTGTCTGTCCCCTCAGTGTCGGGTGACACCACATGCAGTCAGCTGTGTAATATCTTCACAGATGGAGACTCCACAACCGCTCTGGGCTATCTGTTCCACTGTTTGACCACACTCACAGTAAAGGTGTCTTCTTGTGTTCACGTGAAATTTCATACATTTCAGTTTGTGCCCATTGCCCATCTTGGCTTGCCTTTGTGCTCACTGTCTCACTGGGCACCACTGAGAAGAGTCTGGCTTCCTCTTCCTCATTCTGTCCCACTAGGTATTTTTACACACGGATGAGATCCCGCTGAGGCACCATCTTTCCAGACTGAACAGGCTCAACTCTCTCAGCCTCTCCTCATATGAAAGATCATTACTCATCTTTGTAGCCCTTCGCTGGAAGGGGCTTTGTGGCCCCACTCCAGTAAATCCATCTCTCTCTTGTACTGGAAAGCCCAGAACTTGACTCAGCACTCCATATGTGGTCTCACTAGTATGAGTGGAGAGGAAGGATCACGTCCCATCACTTGCTGGCAATGCTCTGCCTAATGCAGCCCAGCAGACTGTTGGTCGTCTTTGCTGAGAGAGCACGTTGCTGGCTCGTGTTCATCTTGTCATCCACAAGGACACCAAGATGGTACTCTGCAGAACTGCCTTCCAGCCAGTCAGTCCCCAGTGTGTAGTGGTGCATGGGGTTATTCCTCCCCAGGTTCATGGGGTTTCCTGTTGAGGAACTTCACAAGGTTCCCCTCTGCCCAACTCTACAGTCTGTTGAGGTCCCTCTGAACAGCAGAGCAGCCACCTGGTCTAGCAGCTACTCCTCCCAGTTTTGTATCATCTGCAAACTTGCTAAGAGTATATTCTGCCCTATTGTCCAGGTCATTTTTAAAGATGTTAAACAGTATTGGCCCAAATATCAAACCCTGGGGTACACCACTGGTGACCAGCCTCCACCTGGACTTTGTGCCACCGATCTGTGGGCCTGGTTGTTCAGCCAGTTTTCAGTCCACCTCACTGTCCACTTAACTAACTCATACTTTTTCATCTCATCTATGAGGATGTTTACAGGAGACAGTGTTAAGTCTTACTGAAGTCAGGATAAACAACATCTGCTGCTCCCTCCTCATGCACCAAGCTCATCACTTCATTATAGTAGGCTATCAGGTTGGTTAAGCACAATTTCCCCTTTGTAAATCCTCGGTGACTACTCCTCATCATCTTCTTGTCCTTCATGTATTTAGACATTATTTCCAGAATTAGTTGCTTCATCACCTTCCAAGAGATCGAGGTGAGGCTGACCAACCCAAGTTCCTCAGATCTTCCTTACTGCCATTCTTGAAAAACAGGAGTGACATTTGCTTTCTTTGATTCTTCAGGAATCTCTCCCAATCACCATGACCTTTCAAAGATAATCGAAAGGGACCTTGCACTGACATCAGCCAGCTCCCTCAGCACTCCTGGGTACATTCTGTCAGACCACATGGTCTTACGTACGTTCAGTCCACTTAAGTGTTCCCTAACCTGATCCTCCTCCATGGAGGGTAAGTAGTCTTTGCTCCAGACTTTTCCTCTGGTCTCAGGGACCTGGTATTTCTGAAAGCCAGTCTTACCACTAAAGACAGAGGCAAAGAAGGCATTGAGTACCTCGGGCTCTTCTGTGTCCTTTGTCACCAGGGCCCCTGCCTCATTTAGCAGTGGGCCCATGTTTTCCTTGGTCTTTCTTTTACTGTTGATATATCTGTAGAATCTTTTCTTGTTGCCATTCACATTTCTTGCCAGACTCAACTCCACTAACATTTCCCACTAACACTAGTGAGAATTTTGGGAGGAAGCATTGGTACATGGATATAGTGTTGCAATTAATTAATTGAACAGTAATGCAATGGTTAAATCACTGAAATGATCAAGAATTAAGAACTACATAAAACCCTTTATTTTTTCAATCCTCTGAATGCTAGAAACAAACAATATAAATCAAAAGCAAGATGAGGTACTCAGGCAGATATCTGGTAATATTCTCCACTTTCACTACTATTATCATTTGTTTTCAAAAAATATTTTCGAAATCACAGTAGTCCTATATGGCACTACTTCTCAACGAACTTAACCACTAAGTTGCATTTCCATCTTAGTTATGAAAAAGGTAAGAGAGAACTACATGCGGAAAGAAACACAAAGAGGAAACAACTCACTTTAAAATAACAAACTACTTTGCTCTTGCTCTTATATAGTTCTGCTTTAAAAGAAATTGGTTTAATCATCAAGCATTTTTGCAATCACCTAATAACCGTGGCTAACATAAAAATGGTTGCTTGAGACGTTTTTTCTGTATTAATGCTGGCTTAATACTAGTCATAACATATCAAGATTAAATTAAACAAGCTGACAGATACTGTCTTCAAAAACATTTAATTCTGTATAAATAATTTTAGGAGGTTTCTTAGAGTCAGTTTATCTAAAAACAAAGAGAATTTCAGAATTCACCAGATTTAGAATTAAAGAAAAAATAAACAGAGTATCTAACACAGGAATTATCACTTGGTATTTTCACAGAACCACAGAACAGCTTGGGTTGGAAGGGGCCTTTAAAGGTCATCTAGTCCAACCCCCCTGCAGTGAGCAGGGACATCTTCAACTAGATCAGGTTGCTCAGAGCCCCGTCCAACCTGACCTTGAATGTTTCCAGGGATGGGGCATCCACCACTAGGCAACCTGTTCCAGTGTTTCACCACCCTCATTGTAAAAAATTTCTTCTTTATATCTAGCCTAAATTTCCCCTCTTTTAGTTTAAAACCATTACCCCTTGTCCTATCGCAACAGGCCCTGCTAAAGTGTTTGCCCCCATCTTTCCTATAGGCCCCCTTTAAGTACTGAAAGGCCCCAAGAAGGTCTCCCCACAGCCTTCTCTTCTCCAGGCTGAACAACCCCAACTCTCTCAGCCTGTCCTCCTAGGAGAGGTGCTCCAGCCCTCGGATCATTTTTGTGGCCCTGCTCTGCACCCGCTCCAACAGGTCCATGTCTTTCCTGTGCTGAGGCCTCCAGAGCTGGACGCAGTACTACAGGTGGGGTCTCACCAGAGCAGAGTAGAGGGGCAGAATCACCTCCCTCGACCTGCTGGCCACGCTTCTTTTGATGCGGCCCAGGATACGGTTGGCCTTCTGGGCTGCAAGCGCACACTGTTGGCTCATGTCCAGCTTTTCATCCACCAGTACCCCCAAGTCCTTCTCTGCAGGACTGCTCTCAATCCCTTCATCTCCCAGCCTGTATTGATACCGGGGATTGCCCCAACCCAGGTGCAGGACCTTGCACTTGGCCTTGTTGAACCTCATGAGGTTCATGTGGGCCCACTTTTCAAGCTTGTCCAGGTCCCTCTGGATGGCATCCTGTCCCTCAGGCATGTCAACTGCACCACTCAGCTTGGGGTCATCTGCAAACTTGCTGAGGGTGCACTCAATCCCACTATGTCATCGATGAAGATATTAAACAGTAGTAGTCCCAATACAGACCCCTGAGGGACACCGCTTGTCACCGATCTCCATATGAACATTGAGTCACCACTACCGTTTGGATGTGACCATCCAACCAATTCCTCATCCACTGAGCAGTCCACCCATCAAATACATATCTCTCCAATTCAGAGAGAAGGATGTTGTGGGGGACCGTGTCAAAGGCCTTACAGAAGTCCAGATAGACAACATCTGTAGCTCTTCCCTTGTCCACTGATGTAGTCACTCCATCACAGCAGGCCACTCGGTTGGTCAGGCAAGACTCACCCTTGGTGAATCCACGCTGGCTCTCTCGAATCACCTCCCTGTCCTCCATGTGCCTTCGCATAGTTTCTAGGAGGATCTGTTCCATGATCTTCCCAGGCACAAAGGTGAAGCTGACAGGTCAGTAGTTCCCAGGGTCCTCCTTTCTACTCTTTTTAAAAATGGTTGCAATGTTTCCCTTTTTCCAGTCACCAGGACTTCACCTGACTGCCATGACTTTTCACATATCATGGAGAGTGGCTTGGCAACTACATCAGCCAATTCCCTCAGGACTCTGGGATGCATTTCATCATGTCCCATAGACTTATGTATGTTCAGGTTCCTCAGGTGGTGACAAACCTGGTCTTCTCTTACAGTGGGAGGGACCTTACTCCCCAAGTCCCTGTCTTGTGGTCCATCCACTCAAGAGGTGTGGGGAGAGGTTGCCAGTGAAGACTGAGGCAAAAAAGTTGTTGAGTACCTCAGCCTTCTCCTCATTCGTTGTTACCAGCCTGCCAGTCGTGTTCATCGGGGGGGTACACTTTCTTTGATCTTCCTTTTCTGGCTGACATACCTGTAGAAGCCTTTTTGTTATTCTTTGTGTCCCTTTTTTTCCATTAGTAAAATGTTTCACTATAGTAGCATGTCAAAATATTGCCCCAAAACCAAAGTTGCTTTGTTTTTATAGCGTGCAGAATACAGCTTCTAAGGCAACCTTCCCTTTTGCCCGCCAGGACAGGTGAAAAGGTTGCAGAGCTGTAACACATCCAGGCTGATAATAATAATCACATCTCTGTACCTTCCAGAGTGCCTTACCCTATCGTGAATGCTATTCAGGGCTAATTTAGTTGGGAAAGAAGGCCAGATTACTAATTCATATGGCCAGACACATGTCGGATCATTTCTGTCAAAAATTAGCCCAGGTGCTACTACACTTCTAAAATGAAGAAAACCATGTTGGCAAATTCATCCTCTGTGTGAATTTCTACAGCAGCTGGTCTTTGAGAGATGCTCAATTAAAGCAAGGCTGATGGCTGCTGCTTGACAAATCAATTCAGAGGTGGCAAATACAGAAAAAAGGCACAGAAGCAACTGAGAGCGCGCTGCAGAAAATTTGATGTTGGCATAATTAGACAAAGAGCAGTCAAATAGAGAAACAGTATTGTAAAGCTATTTTTCTTAACCATCCTCAAGAAATCAGATATTCACTATTGTTTTGACAATTATCTAAAAATCAGAAATGCATTTTTCTTCTTTCATATGACATAATGCAGTTATAAAAATTCATATTGTCAGTAAAACAGAAGGAAAAGATTCAAATAAAAATATCAGCTAAAAATATCTTTGAATTAGCTCATCGGCAATAAACAACAGTATTTTTAAAAGGACCTATTAACCTGTGGTGGGTTGACCCTGGCTGGATGCCAAGTGCCCACCAAAGCCGCTCTATCACTCCCCTTCTCGACTGGACAGGGAAGAGAAAATACAACAAAAAGCTCATGGGTTGAGATAAGGACAGGGAGATCACTCAGCAGTTACTGTCATGGGCAAAACAGACTCGACTTGGGGAAAATCAGTTTAATTTATTACCAATCAAAACTGAGTAGGGTAATGAGAAATAAAACCAAATCTTAAAACACCTTCCCCCCACCCCTCCCTTCTTCCCAGGCTCAACTTTACTCCCGATTTTCTCTACCTCCTCCCCCCAGGCAGCGCAGGGGGACGGGGAACAGAGCTTGCAGTCAGTTCATCACACATTGTCTCTGCCGCTTCTTCCTCCTCAGGGGGAAGAATTCTCACATTCTTCCCCTGTTCCAGCATGGGGTCCCTCCCATGGGAGACAGTCCTCCGTGAACTTCTCCAGCGTGGGTCCTTCCCACAGGCTGCAGTTCTTCAGGAGCAGACCACTCCAGCATGGGTCCCCCATGGGGTCACAGGTCCTGCCAGCAGCCTGCTCCAGTGTGGGCTTCTCTCCCTCCATGGGTCCACAGGTCCTGCCAGGAGCCTGCTCCAGCATGGGCTTCCCACAGGGTCACAGCCTCCTTCAGGCATATCCACCTGCTCTGGCATGGGGTCCTCCACGGGCTGCAGGTGGATATCTGCTCTACTATTAACCTCCCTGGGCTGCAGGGGGACAGCCTGCCTCACCATGGTCTTCACCACGAGCTGCAGGGGAATCTCTGCTCCGGTGCCTGGAGCACCTCCTCCCGCTCCTTCTTCACTGACCTTGGTGTCTGCAGAGTCGTTCCTCTCACATATTCTCACTCCTCACTCCAGCTGCAGTTTGTGTCCTGGTGGGTTTTTTTTTTCCTCCTTCTTAACTATGTTATCCCAGAGGCGCTACCACTGTCGCCTATTGGCTCGGCCTTGGCCAGCGGCAGGTCCGTCTTGGAGCCGGTTGGCATTGGCTGTATTGGACATTGGGGAAGCTTCTAGCAGCTTCTCACAGAAGCCACCCCTGTAGCCCCCGCCACTATCAAAACCTTGCCGCGCAAACCCAATACATAACCAAATACCAAAGGAACCATTTACGTGCTGCAATGCCAGGTTATATTTACCTCTATAAAGTCACTATCAAAAGAACTCCTAAGAGAAAGCCAGATTCATGAAGACTGCAGTTAGATAGCCCTAATAAAACTCTGAAAATAAAAGTGACTTACAAAAAAAATACCCTGCTGCTGCTAAAATGGATCATTACAACACTAAATTTCTCTTGTGAAAAACAGGATTATTTTCCTAAATTAAGGAAATGGGACACAGCTCCTGATAAGCAGCAGGAACTCCATCCAGGTTGGCTATTAAGGTAGAGCCTATTGTTTATATAAAAAAGGCATGCAAAGTCAAAGCTGTGCCTACCTCATCAAAGGTCTCTGTCATTTTTCGCATGACATCCTTCTTGTGCAAACTTTGAAACATCTCTGCTGTTACCATGCCTAGAAAAGTAATGTTTTAAAAAGAATTACTGACAACCTATTACATTAATCAAGCCCAAATCACAGTAAGGACTTTATTTTAAATTTAGGAACACCAAGAAAGGGGGACTCTGTTTTATCTCTGTTTACTCTGGTACGGGCAACATATATATAGGGAGACACATAAATTCATTTATAGTAGAAAATACTGATGAACCAAAACTGAAATCCACATTAGAGAAACCTGCCCTGCGCTGTCTAGCATGGCTATTTTCTCTGTCCATTCAATTACTTCAAGGATTGACTAGCAGCAGGCAAAATTTTAGTAAAAGACCCCAAAACATTTCCCCTAAGAGAAGGCATATTAGTCAAAGACCTGGAAAAAAATTGAAGTGTAAAAGGTACATTCTAGCTGCTTAAATACACTCAGAAGTTTCAAACTAACAGAATAGTCTTCTTAAAACTCTTACTTGCCATCCTGAAGCATTTCGCTAGCAGACTGTCCCCAGAAGTCACTGTGACTCAATGTTTGTTATGAAATAGACAACTTTTACCCTCTGGTAAAAGTAACCCCAATGAGGCAAGAGATGGATTTTCTAGCCACCAAAGCAGGGAGCTTAATTTGCTAGTTGTTTATTTTCAAACAAAGATACTAGCAAAACAAAAGATACTAATGGCAACTGAAACACTGGATTTTAATTAGAACGGTCATCAAAACCATCTCCCTGATGTGGGGATTCTGCAAAGCCATACGACATGCCACTTCAGAAACCGGACCTTGCAAACCTTGTTCAGATACAACTCTGAGAGTTGGTATGCTGTAAACGCAGAGTCAAAGAACCTAACCAGCAACATTCTTTACTATCAGTCCTGCCCATCCGGAGTTTGTCTTAATGAACAGTACACATTATAAGTACATGATTTACTGGAGAGAAAAATTGCATTTTAGAAAGCACACTTCAGACTACTCTCACCCACAGGCAATGGAAATGGTTACTAAGAGGGTAAATTACCTTGACAGCCTGAGCACTGAATGAAGAAGTTGATCAGATCTAGAAGTGCCACATTCCTGTCTTGTTTATAAGCTTCAACCCAGTCGTCTACTACAGACTAGAACAGATTAAAGAAACTCATTAGTCAGGAGCTGAACACAGCATGCTGCATTCCACTGAGGACATCCATAATAAAGACACAAACTAACATTGTTCCATCTCCATTAAATTATAAAAATGAGAATAAACTCCACACCATTTTGTTCCATTTCTAATAGTACATGCAAAAGACTCCTGGGGCAAAATAAGTCTTGAACTGCTCATTCACAAGTTCTGTTCTAGGCAATGTTGCCATTCACAGGTGCTTTGCTCCCTGTTAACAGGGAAAATAGCCACAGCTTTAATAAATTTAACATACAAAAAACAAAACCCCAATTTCTTGCCAGCACTGAGGTAACAGTTTCATTTTAAAAAAACAAACAAAACAAAAAAAACCACCCACATTTAACCTCTGCACCATCTAATATTTAATATTAAATTAATATTTGCAGTTGTCCCTGGGAGTTCTCCTCTTCTTCTTCTCTAGCACTCAGTTTGTGCAGAAGGATGAAACAGTTCACGTGCTACACTTCAGCTGAAAAACAACTCCAAATTTCATTTCTAGAGCAGTACAGCCTACAGCCCGTATGTGGCACGAGCCCGCCGGGACAAGCTATCCAGGCTTCAACCCACCTGTAGTAGCACACAACTCTAATGAATTACCAGCAGCAGCAGCCTGGACTCAAGCTGCTGCCTTTCCAAGCCCTTCACATCATGCTTTGCACAGCAGAAGGGAGCTTTGCTGAAGTTAACACAGCTGTAGCATGGCAAACGTCCATCCACACAACAAACATCTTGGAAAAACTAAGGTCTTGCATCCACAATATAAATGTACTCTTCATGTGTGCACGCACACACTTTGCTTACAGGCACTACATACTGGATACACATGTATAACCCTGCATAACAATATGCAGGGCTCCAGATTTTAATCCTTCATACACATATACAAACATAACATACACATATGCTCACAGAGTATGGGGAGGTGGGCATCAGCTTCGTCACACTGAAGAAACTATATAGATGCACAGGGAACCTGGCTATTATGCAAACTGCTGTCAAACTGCATTGGAATGGAGGTAAAAGAAAAATACCAAAAGGCAAGCTCCCCCCGCCAAAAAAAGGTCTGATTTTCAGAATCCTGAACAACCAAAATTTTCTACTGATGAACCTTTTGTGTATTTTTTTATAATAATTCTCTTTTCGTATGTTCAGACATTGCTCTAGGAAGACTGGTTTAGGTACGCATTTCCTTCCTCTTTTTAAATATCTGACAGCTACTTTTTCACTAGTTTCTTGAAGATGCATTCTTTTCAAGAGCCATGCTCATAACAGTTTTTCAGTCAAACACGTTTCCTCCCCACCTATGCCAAAACAGAATAAAATTTCAATGCTCCAGAGTATAAATAACTGGAACAACCACTATTTATCCATCTCTTCCCTCCACCAACTCCTCTCAGAATTCAGAGCTAAAAATACCTGCATGGCCTGCTTCCCCATGCTAACCACTTCAAACAACGTAACTGCCTCAACCACTTCGCCATTCTGCAGCTGGCTCACTCTTCTGCTACTGGAAGAATTTCTCCTTATGTTTTCACACTGTTCTCGGACCTTCCGTTTCTCTCTCTGAAACGAGTCAAGCAAAGAATGTATGTGAGAAAACGCAACACGCAGCAGCCATTCACAGATACATGAATTATCCCCTAATAACAAGGTTTTTTACTCTCACTGTAATGATTTCCCCAGGGTGCTAACTTTTACGCTTCAAGGACACTGATAAAGTCTTACCAAACATGACCATACTAGAAGGGGATGAAAGAAAGGATTTACCAGTTTGAATTTTTTCTCAACAGTGAGGCATAAGCATAGGAAGTTGTAACAGGAAAGAAGCTTCTGAACAGTTGTGTGCTACCCGGAAGGCATTTTTCAGTGGCAGATGTAATTTCCGAAGAACAGACAGCAAGCACAGCAGCTCTTCTACACCTTTTCACTCACAGGGTAAACACAAGACCTGCAAATTAACATCAGCTGCACACAATGCACAGCTAAAGAAGTTCATTTCAGCGTGCTGTTCAAAAGCCAGCATTGAGGCTCTGATGCCAATGAAATTTGGGGGTCAAGCTGTATCCAGTGAGTAGATTTTAGACACACTGTACTGTGATTGTTTTTATGTAACACTCAATTTTGTAACAACCGAACAAGAAAGAAAATAAATTCCATAATAAAAAAAATTTAAAAATCAACTTACCGGTGTTTTCAGGTTGCCATTTCTCACACAGCTGCCGTTCTGCACAGCAGGCTCAGGCACAGTCTCATCATGGACAGCATTCTCTCTGAAGCATAACAAACACGTTGAAGGGGTTAGCAGTGAGAACACAGAACTACACACTTCAGTACAAACAACAGAAGAAAATAAAAGCATATATATGTATTTTAATATTTTTAATGAATCGTTTGGAAGTTATGTTATTTTGCTACTAAAAACCAAACAGCCAACTTTAAAAGTACAACAGAAATGTGGGGCCTTTTTCAAACTATAGGCTTTCCTGCAAGATACAGAGATAATTAGAAAACTAGCAAAACTATCAAAGATATCAAGGAAGTAGAAAGTAAGTAAATGAAAAAAAGCTGATGTTGATTTAAGAGCTTTGCACCACAAATCAATAACACAAGTACACATTCACTTCGTGGGTGCTCTACACAAAACATTTGATGGGTCTACAATTTAAAAGGAGAGGAAGAAACTGTTTTACTTTGTCTATGCAACATGTTGACAAAAAAAGACACATAAGGAGTTTCATTTGCAGGTCACTGCTAATATGATGGAGGAATAGTTTTATAAAGAAAGATGCACCTTCCGGGAGATCAGAAGCCATACATTTATCTGCAATGAAATCATACCACTTTTCGTCATCCCCAATGCTAACAATATGCTTTGCCAAAGGTCATGTTTGAGCAGACGAGCTAGATCCCACTTGTGTAGCAGGTCCAGTACTGGTAGCTGGCTGCTATGGCCTCCTTTTAAACTACAGTGGCCAGGACATGAAGCCAGTTGACTTGTACTATAAGAAGGCACAAAAAAAAAGTAAACATGAGAGTGTACAGTTACTTTAATTTTCATTATACTGCTGCAACAAGAGAGTGTACTAACACAAGTGATCACTTCACAAAGAAAAAAAAACAGTGTATTACACTCTCTAAGTGTAATATTAGTGTTGGCTAACCCAGATGGAGAACTAACTGTGCTATGGATGCAGAGCCAGCTCGACTCCAGCTAGGTTTATCAATGCCAGAGAAGCACGGCTGTTCTTCCCAAGACTGTTTCAGTTAGACATTGCCTCTGCAAAGCAAATCCTGAGGCTGAATAGCATCAGCTGCAGTACCAAGGTTCTGGTGTTATTTCATTAGTGAGAACAGACAGAAGTTTTTATTTAGACACATCTCTCTTTACTTTTTGAATCTACTGGAACACTTCACCATAAGCGATGTAGACTTAGGCTTCCAAAGACTCCTATAAAAATTCTATAAAAACATAGAATTCTATAAAAATATATCAAATTTCTAAATACAATTATGCAAATTCTTTACTTCCCTACAGAGAAAAGTCCCATGAAAGTTAAACTCAATGAACGTCTTGTCACAGAAAAGTTCAAAATGTGCCACAGTGTTTGACAGATGGAAGCTAAGAAAATAATTCAGGATGAACCAATCCTTACATCAGTTGTCTGGACTTCTGCATGCTATAGAAAAGAGAGGGATGAACTATAGTTCACAACTGAGTCAGCACGCTATAAGCAATAGTTTGTATAAGTTTTCAGATGTTTTCTTTGATTTGTAATTGCGAGCCACAGAGATTAAGTATCTAAAGCACCATCAGAGACTTCCCAGTTGGAAAGTACAAGCAGCAAGAGATAGCAATATGTATTGCTTTTCTGATGCTAGTTAGCTCTTCCCGGATTCTTCTACAGACCACAAATAAACAAAAAGAATCCAAACCTGTTTGTCAAGGAGTTGCTTCTCCTATGTGATTAAGTCCTTTCACTCTTTATTTCAAAGCAGAATGCAACATTATGAGGCTGAACTAACATGTTCTCACCTGCACCGTTTCACTGGAACTACAACTCAGATGCCAGCCAACATCGTGGTAACATATGTGACCCATTTCTGCATTATACCTCAACATAACACTCAATGCACTCTCAAACAATTTTCCTTAATTGTTTGCAAGTACTATTTAGCAACTTAATCCATCCCATAATGAAAATAAATGCATTTAATTTGATTACAGCAATCATAATAGAGTCCAAGTTGAATTAAAACATTTAAATAATGAAAAAATTAGAACTGTTGCAGGACAGCTCAGTCAAGTACTTGTCTGATCACGTAGTGCTTTCAACATCTCTGTCTAGAATATACTTCTTTGAAGCTTTAACTCATGCGCCTCTTTCCCGAGAACATCCTGAAGGATGGCACTACAGATGGTACCTACTGGCCCTGTGCTACTTTGTCAGCTTATGCCAGGCAAAATGTACCTGTAGCAAAAGGGGCTCAACGAAGTAAGTCAATGCCTGGTATATGGAACAGCATGCTTACCAAAGCTCAGCAAAAGCTGCAAGAATGAGAACACCGTGATCTACAGCTTCCTCATGTTGGGCTAACAATGCCAAGTAAAACTACATCTCTGTGATGGAACCAGTTAGAGTATCTTTCACACATGCACTAAACGTCTGTCTTAAACACTCAACAAATGTAACTAGACTAATACTAAAAAGCCATTTAGTTGCTGAATTGTTTTGGTTATCAGTGCACCACAGCACACAGCAATACCACAGGAAGCACCGTGCTACAACAGACAATCTACACAGAAGTAGAGGCTTTTTTAAATCCAGATACTATCAATACTCATGTTTCTCCTTTCTCTTCTTTTTTTTTCCTTTTAATACTGATGTTTCCAGTAAGGCTATTCATAAGGCAGGTCCTTAACCATTTGCAGGAACCAGACCAGAGCCTAGAAACCAAACCCCATGAAACCACTTAGAAATTAAATGAGATATTTTAATGGAGTTATTATTTGCACAACTAAGTTTCTGTTGAAGAAACTGTTAAAAGAATTAAGACATCCTCTTATGTTCTTGAGCAAAATAGGAACCACTGTACCTAGTTAAGGATGATGTTATCACTTCTGCAGCGATCCTTATACATAACTCCACTTAACATCTTTTCAACTATAGGATTGCAACAGTAGGTTTGACAAATTTTGAACTAAGTTTTTTTTTGCTCCCCTCTGTTAGTCTACACCATGCTGAGCATTTTTGTATACCTAAATTCACTGCCTCATGCACTGGTAAGAAACGGTTCTCAGCCATTTACTTTGTTTCCACCAGCAATTAGTAAGAAAGCATAGTCAGAAATCCTTTCCCATCTCATCATAATTTTCACCTTTATACCCTGTTACGTATGGCTCATAGACTCATTTTTACCTCGCATTCCTGCCATGATATTGTCCTTTCACTAGCACTTGAAGTATTACTGATGAGATAAAAACACTTGAAGTAGGAAGGAAGCAGAGTCCTTTGTCTAGTCCTCAAACACAATACTACTTCAAGAATTTCTGAATTCAGTTTTCTCATCTTAATAAACATTTAGAGCAGATTTAGTGACTCACACTCAAAAATAAAGCTACCTCTTTAACACGAGATAACATATTCCTTTGGCGGTGTAAAAGAAACAATCTATGTTACTGGAAGAATCCTACCTGTAGATTTTTAAAACTATACATTTCAATACAACCGCTTCATCTTCTAGAAGCAACATAAGAAGCTCAGCTAAACAATTGCCAGGTGCCTTCCTGACACTTCTGAAACTAAGAGGCTGGCTTCAGACAAAACATACTGAAAAGGACATACGGGAAGCTATATTAATTGTCATCATGGACTATGAGGAACACATCTCTCAGCTTTCGTTAGAGCTTAATGAAGCAAAAGACCTGGAGCAGACTTGCTCAGAAGGTGACAGATCAGCAAAGACTGGGCTGCAATGAGTTCAAAGCATGCAACACTGGACATCTAAGAAGCTTCACTCCTTGAAACTAGACAAGATATGCCCAAATGTTTTAACTTTACCTTTTATTTATTTCTATCTGCTCTAGTAGAACTTCTAAATACCATTCCGTAAACAATGATATGAATACATTTGGTTTATAGATCATCTCAACTGATGACTGAAAAAATACATTATGAAAGGGAGAAGACTTGATGTATCCCCAATAAAAACAGCTATAGAGAAGCAATGCCCCCTTCAATGCCAACAGGGAGACTACAGATTACTTAGCACTCTTCCCCTTCAGCATCCCCAAATTCACCACTGAAGTGAACACATGCATTGACTACAAATCTGCCCATGATTTTTTTTTGAAGTAGGTTCATTTGCACTGTAGTGAATAAGACACAGAGAAGCTGGTAAGGCCAAGGCCCCTGTCAATCAGCATAAAACACTACATTAAGAAGATGCTAAACAATACATAAAAGGGAATAAACAGGAGACATTAGTAACAAGACACCGCATGGCAAATCCCTTTTCACCCCCCTCCCACACAAAATGACACATTGTAGACTGCCCCACTATCCACCAGGCACAAATTCAAGGGACAGCGCCCTAATATACCAACAAATTTGATAGACAACCTGCGCCAAGTCTTACTTTTGGCTGGGAAGGTTACTGGCTGTGTTGGGCTCGGCTATCATTTCCGCTACATTATTTCAGCAGCGCAGACAGCAAGCTAACATGATCGGCATCGCTTTTGAGGAAACTCCAACGAGATCGGTAACATTAAAAACTTAACAGAGCTTTGGCTCTTGCAGGCGAAACAGCAGCCAAAAACTGTCAAGAAAAGAAAACAAAAGAAGTTAGTTCTAGGCAGCTCCCTTAAAACCAAGTCAGAAAGACCCCCGCAAAACCAGGTCGCAGAAGGGGACGTAACTTCGAGAGAGAAATTAATTCAAAGAACCGGGAGGCGGGACCGCCGCACCTGGCAGGAGCCCTGACGAGGCACCGGGTACAAAGCCGCCGGCCGTCGGAGAGCCGCCCGGGGCCGCCTGGCCCGCTTACCTTACCCTCCTCCCCCTCGGGCTGACCCCCGCAACGCCGACGGCACCCGCGCCCCGCTCTCCCCAGCGGCCCGCGCCCCGCACAGCCGGGTCGCCCGCCTCAGGGCCATCGCCGCTGCCGCCCTGACAGGACGTAATGGGGGGCGGCGGCCGGCCGGCCCTAGAGACTGGGGACCCTCGCCCAGCCGCACGCACAGGCAGACGGACGTACAGCTGTGGGGGGGAGGGGGCGGGGCGGGGC